>KK502619.1:241009-334105 GCA_000688735.1 Glossina austeni
CATGTAGTGTAGATGATTATGAACTTGCTAGAAATGTCTGGAATACATTCCTATGTAGAAGAGACTACTTACTATTATATTTGAAAGTTGATGTTTTACTATTACGTGATGTCTTTGAAAATTTCCGAAAAGTATGTAAAAATATTTACAAGTCAATATTATACTACGCCTGGTACAAGTCAATATTATACTTGCCGTGTCTTTATAATACCTTTTAATAATTTGTTACTCATTTTTTTGTAATCCGCTCTATATCCGGTTGTGATCTGCTCTATATCCGTTAATGACCAGCTTTATATCCGGTTAATCTAGATAATTCAAACGGTCCTGGAACAGATTGGGTAGCCTACTATAAAAAATACAACTATAAAGAATATTTTGATAGTTTTGGAAATCTACAACCGTCAATTGAAATAGTCAATTACTTAAAATCACCCATCCAATACAATTATAAGCGAAAACAAAAATTTAATACTTTTAATTGCGGTCATTTATGCTTGAAATTCCTTTTCAATAAATAAAAATAAATAAATAAGAAGTTTGTTTTTTTTTAAGAAATGGTTTTTCTTTCTTTTAGTTATCATCCTCATCATTATTCTTTTATTTATTTATTTATTAATACAATTCTCTCTTACAAATCTCTTATCATCTAAGTAACTTAAAACTAGTTTATTAACATGTTGTGTATACAATTGGTGTATCTTTGATCGGAAAACATACATAGAATCATAATACAATTGTTTTTCAAATAGACATTTCTAAAATCATTAACGGTTAGCTTAGCTGTAACACATTGCTTTACACCTTTGATTTTCTTACTTTCTCCTCCATTCTCATCGATTTTAAAGGAACACATTTTTGGACGTAAACCAATGAATTCCTTCATTATTTTTCCATTACATTCATCTTTCATCATGCCTAACACTTTCTTATTCATTAAGGGGAAATCGAATATATTTTGTTTAGGATATGCAGACGTATCAAAATGATAGCTGATATCATCTCGAATGTCAAGTCATTTGTTCCAATATCATAAAACAAACGTATCCATATAATTTAGATTAATATTTTCCTTATATTATATTTAGGCTTTATACAATCATAATGGAAATTGTACGTTTTCCATTTGGATAATTCTAAAACGGTAAAACCAATGTAAATTGGTTTATTGTATTCAACTCGTACTTTATTCATTTGAATCACAATCATTTCATCCGAAATTTTAAGTGAACTATAAAAATTTGGTTTAGCTATTAGACTTCTCGGCCCCAACCTTCTACAGCTATTCTCCCATTCGCAAACTACTTTAATAACTTTTCTTTTGTCTACATTTTCTATAGTCTTGCCATAGACAGCATTGTTCAGTAACTTGAAGAAATTCTGCTCAAAAGAGTTTTTAGCTAACGTTCTATGATAATTGTTCAAATCAATGTATTTTTTTAACCAATCCGATTGATTGAATTTAAGAATTTTGCGTATTTTTTTCAAAACAAAACCATGTTGAACCATGTTTAAATCCGTTACTAAATTGATACATTTCATGTGCGCATTTTTTTTATTTTCAGCACAAAACGGTAGGTCGTTATGATAGTCATGTAACGAAGATGGATACTCTAAATCTACTTCCAATATATATCCTAATTCTGAGTCATCTTTCACCTCATGTAAATTAAAAGATTCCAAATCTTTCATCCATTCAAAATTTTTATGGGTAGACATTGCGACATGGCATAACCATATAAATTGTTTACATCCAAGTAAATTAGATAATGTGGTTCTTGATTTGGATCACAATCGCTTACATATTTATTGTTAGCTAAAGAATATCTTTTAGAACATTGAACAATGCCTCCCCTTATACCTCGAACAATAAAATTATATTCTTCAATGTCAGTTAATAATTCCAATTCTATTTCTGTCAATGTCAGTTAATAATTCCAATTCTATTTCTGTTGTCTTCAACATTGCATACCAAGACAGACCAGGCGTAGTATAATATTGACTTGTAAATATTTTTACATACTTTTCGGAAATTTTCAAAGACATCACATAATAGTAAAACATCAACTTTCAAATATAATAGTAAGTAGTCTCTTCTACATAGGAATGTATTCCAGACATTTCTAGCAAGTTCATAATCATCTACACTACATGCTTCATTCATTAGTTTATTGAAAAAGTATGAACGAGGCGGTAATTGGGTTTCTTGGAGGCGATCAGTAGTGTCTAGATAATCATAAGGAAAGACTCCCTTACGTTTCATCAAATTGAAATCATTAGCGGTGTGATAAAAGGATTTGACAACGATTAAATCTGTATCGGGCAAGTATTCAGCCAGTTTTTGTAAACTTGTTGGCACAAATTTAAATGAGTCTAAAAAACGCAGATCAATGAACTCTTTTTCACCTAAAACTATTCTCTTAGATATGGAGATGTACAATTCCTTATTTTGTGGAATAATATTAATGCTACCCTTAATAGATGAAAGTTCCCCAATAAACAAATGACAATCGTCGCATTGGAATAAATGTTGCAACTTTATATTCCAAATTGCATTATGAGCAGGTCCTCTATAATCACCTGTCAAATGACAATAATCTGTTACCCTATTTTCCAGAGGTAAAAACAATTTCCCACAAATGTGACAAATTGTATCAGTTTTTTGTCTCTCGCGTTCTGCAGGCGTCAAAGTATTCATAGGTTTGACTTTACTAAAATAATTATTGTGTATATATCGAACATCTTTGACTAGATTTTGAAAAAAATGACTTGTCGAATTTTCCCCACTATATATCCTAAATATATCTAAGTTTTTTTCAAATGCACATTTAACATAATAACTATAAGCAAATGTAACATGCTTTTGCACCGATTGGATGTTTGTTGAATTTTGAATGTTAACTGGTTCTAAAATGCCACAAAAGGTACATCCAATTGGTGCTTAAAATTCTTAAATCTAAGTATACTATCATCCATGCCAGGTAGTTGTGTTACCATTTTCTTACACCCCTGCTTATGCCTCTTCAACGCGTCCGCACCGTGAAAATGAATTAAGCATACGTTACATGTACGTATCGCCCGATCGTGTTTCGTCAATTGCGATTTGATTAATCTACAATTATATACACACACACATACATTAATAAACATTGGAAAAAAATTTTTTTTTTATACTAGTTAACCTACCTCGACATATGTTTAATCCAAACATAATGAAAGTTTTCTTGCAACAGCAACAGGTTAATATGATTCCGCTTTTCTTCTTGTGTAAAATAATATGGACCCACAACAATATCATCATCGAGACCGAACACATTTACACTTATTTCTGGATTTTGCAGCTCGAAGGCTTTCACGTTATCCACCGTCAGTGGAAAATTCAAGTTTTCAAAATTTAAGGTGACGTTATTACGCAACGCTATCATGTCAGCTCGAATATTCACAATTTTATATGATGAGCATCTTTTTGGACTTTCTTTTCGCTCGACTGGACACATGGCTGATATTATTGCCCATTTAAAACAGTATTCATCACTGTTTTGTATATTGATACAAGTGTGTTTTTTCTCTGTCTTCACAGGTAAACGTATATAAGACGATCCTTTTACAGGTTAATATTTGTTAATATTAATTTCAAGATGTGAAATTTCTATTAATGTCCATCCACTGTCGCGCTCTTGAAATTCGCTCATTTTTTTTAAGAGGATGTTGCGTTGCTTTGTGAAAATTGCGTAAATATCTTCGTCTCGTCGCGCTTTTCCTCTTCACAATCTTCCTTCATTAAGCTATACTTACAGCATAATGTGCAATTAAATTTAATATTTATATGTTTTTGCGTAGTATTTCTTAATGTTTTTATAACATTGTTCTCGATGGTAGTGAGAAAGTCTTCCAGAATTAAGTTTTCCTTGTTTCTATTCTCCCATTTGTAGGTTTCAAAGTGATTGTGAAATGTGGATTCAACGCATGTTATACTCATATCCATCCATTTATTCCAATTGTCCTTATGGAAGTTTGTACGTAAACGATAAGGCCACATTTCTCTCATTACAAGTATTTCACACTTATCACAATATACATCTTTATTTTCCTTCCTCCGAATATGATTCCCCAAATGTTGATGTTTAACAAAATCCTTTAAAGATGAAAATTTCACTTCCCACGTTAAACAATTGAATTGATGATGCCTCCTTAAGTGGCGATTTAAGGAGCACTTTTGCTTATATGTTCTACCGCAAAAATCGCACGTAAAATTTACCATTTTTCTTTATTAAATATTTGTAACACTTGACACTTTCAAATTTCAGCACAATAATGATGTATATTTTCCAAAAATCTACTTATTTATACTATCTACGTTATAGAGAATGGGTGGAGAGGGGGAGCGGAGTTTAAAACCTCAACCAAAAATAGCTAAGAAATAAAACAAACGATTAATTTTTTTATTCTTGGTTTTCTTTTATTTTCATCTTCTCTACTTTACTATTTAAATTGTAGAGGAAGGGTGAAGAGGGTGGGAGGAAGAGAGAAAAAACCTCAACCACAAAATAGATGAGAGAAAAATTAAAACAAGCGGTTAATTTTTTTATTCTTGGTTTTTATTTTTTTTTTTTGAAATGCTAAACACTTAAACATATTATATATATAGGGAATACTTATTGTTCTACTCGTTTTCGATGTTAATCATCTCTTTCCCAACATCAATTTGTCCTGATGAAAGATCCTTTAACATCTCATCGTCTATGGCGTTAAATTTATCGGGTAGAAACAAGACGTGATCTTCAAGGTGTAACATAATCTTTTCGCTTGTCCTTTGGAAAGTCCTTCAGCGACGTAATTTTCTTCTCATAAGCAGGACTCTCGCCAATATCATTTAATACTTTCACCATATCCATATTATTTTTTTGACAAATATATTCAAATATTGTTGATGATATACTTTAGAATGTTATATACTTCTAAATGCTAGACGCCTTTTATACCCTAAAATCTAATCTCGTAAATATGATAGTAGCTATGATGTTGTGGATTCTATAAATCTTTTATACATTTATAACATATTTCTTCGGAAAGTCCCATTCAATTTTTTTTGCGGTTTCCGTATCTCACACACTTCTTCGGAAACGCCTCAAAAGTTCCTTAAAATAAAATAGTTTTTAATTAATTCAAATTTTTTTGCGGTTTCCATATCTCACACATTTCTTCGGAAAAACCTCAAAAGTATCTAAAAATAGAATAGTCTTTTAATTAATTTAATTTTTTTGTGATTTCCATATNTTTAATTTTTTTGTGATTTCCATATCTCACACATTTCTTCGGAAAAACCTCAAGAGTATCTAAAAATAGAATAATCTTTTAATTAATTTAACTTTTTGTGGCTAAAAAACAAGTATAGAACTTGGTTTTTTTTTGCAACATTCTGTGTAAGCTCAAAATGAAATGCGTATGAATAACATCCTATCACACATACGCACATACATTGCAAGATCATCACAACAATGTTCTGGATAAACCCGATATAGCACCCCATACAGTAATTAATTAATTCTTTTCTTTTTGCACATATAATTAATAACACCCAAGAATATTTTTTATACAAGTTCTAGGTTCTAGATCATTCACATTAATAGTGTTAAGATAGGTCAGTAAATCAATTAAAAAACAATGCACAAGTAAAAACCACAAAAAATTCTCACAGTACAAAATTGTATCGAAATGCACAAGTAAAAACCGCAAAAAATTCTCATAATACAAAAATTGTGTCGAAATGCATAAGGGCTCAGCACAATTAACTACATATCAGGGTAGGGTATACTTCGTTTCCAACATAGGTTTGCAACAACAGCACAACAATACCCTCGAAAACCCAAACACGAACATCCATCTCGGACCCCCGGGTTCAAAAAAACTCTCACGAATGCCGTTCGGGACACGTTCGGGTGCCTTCGGGTGTCTTCGGGTAGGCGCAAACACCAAAAAATGCGTAATGCAGCCCTTCGGGCTTTTTTCACCCCAAAACCCAAAAAAAGGCGTGACTCATCCCACAAAAAAATAATGGCACATCGAACAAACATTTTTTTCAATGTAGCGCATCTCAAAAGTCACTATTACCGACAAAATCTATATCTTCCGTCTCTTTCTCACAAAAATTGCATACTGCGCCCGGACATACATATAATACCTACTGTCCTCCCTTTTTGTTGATATCTCTTTGTACACCACCATCCATGCGGCAATAAGTTGGATGGCAATCCAGGAAATATTGATAACCCGTATGCAAGAATATGCGTAACTATGGCACACTTAAAGCCGATAATTTTAATCCCTTACACACTAAAATTATTTTTGCCGCGGGCGGGCACCAACCCATAAATCATATATGCCTAGGATAACATTCCTAGGAATGCGTAAGAATTGCGAATATTTCGATTGAGCCAGCCTGTGGGGTCTGCCTGCCGAGCACGACGCTTTGTAGAGCAGCCATGGTGGGTAATTTTCTTCTTGAATGCCCGAACATGTAATGGGAAGTTTTCCACTAGACGACTTTCACCTTTTCCATCTAAAGGAGCTTTTAAAATCTCAATTACTGCTAGATAACTTGAAGAGATAATACCATATTTTGGAGACATGGAGGGATTGCATTGAATGATCGCTTTAGTAAAGAAACTAGTGATTTTTGGTCAGTTACTACCACAATGTCTTGACTATATATAAAATTACGAAATAGTATATCCGAAAATTATACCGCAAAAATATTTTTCAAATTATTGTTACCGTCTCTTGATATATGGCTACCGGAAGAAATTGGTCTATTGTTCTGTACTAACTGCGACCACCGCAAATCCTGATAAGCCACACGACATCGCAATATGTTTTCATATATCAAAAGAATGGTGGGTAGGCTAACGATCGAAAAATTTGTTAGTAGAATGCATTCCTTTCAAAATTCAATATATTTTTTAGAGGTTGTTTTGTAAGACAAATTTTAATTAAATGATTCGAAAAAATGAATTATATCAAGAAAACATCGAACATCCTCAATTTTTTGTGGCGGAGAGCATTTGTATTTTTAGAGGTTTTCATGAGCATGAGTTCTCCCGAGTCTTATCCACAAGCCACTTTACAAGAGTTTATACTTACATTAAATATGTTTCTATAAAATTTTGCAAAATGATATATGTATTGACAAAAAAAACATTTTTTTTCTAGAGCTGGATACTTTGAGCAATGAATTTAATCATTTTTCAGTTGTCAGATATGCATATTTTCGGTATTTTTCTAATATTTTGCATGTGTTCACTGGTTGAAGTTTATTACTCCCTGAAAAGACTTTTTGATAACTTTAATCTCTTCATCAAATATTTTAATTTTATGCGCCATTTCTCGGCACTAACTAAAACTCATGGTGTATGATTTTGCTGTTTCTGTTTCTATTAGAAGATATCGCTAGTCATGGCCATTTGATCTGCTTTATATTCATATGTGTAACTATTAAAAAACCTATTGGTTACCACAACTTTGTCAAAACCGTGGTCACTTCGAAATAGAATAGTATGTACATACATATAGCGTTTATCATATTCTTCGACCGTTCTTAATGTCACAAATCAAAATGACTCCTTGGTTGTTTTACACTGACTGTCCTTGGTGGCTAATTTCCTTAATTCCATCTAAGTCGATCTCATCAAGCGTTGGCAAGCGTCAGTGATGTAGCATACGTATACAATCGTGAACAGCAGTCATCAAGAACATAAATAAGATAAAAAGCAAAACAGAATTATTGATACATTATCTAAACAGTATATGCTATATAAACAACAAATTTAATTTTAATTTAATTCTAATTGGTTAATATAAGATTAGTTTTAAGTAATGTTAGCGTAGGTTAAATAAATAATATATCGCGTTTTTTGTGCAAACTAATGAAAAGTAATGGAAAATATCTAAATTAATAGATGTTGTTGTAAGTTTTAGGTGACATGGCGGGATGTTGTGGCAGTCCGAAACGATAGTTTGTAAGCGAGTGGCGGTAGTATCTTTGATCGTACAAATATTCCGTTGCATATCGTTTTTTACATTGTGTTATATTTTTAATTTTTGTTGTAACAAATGCAATTGAAAAAGATTGGACCCTGGGTTAAGAAACCACTACTTCATTAGCGTTAATCAGCATTCGCAAAGATAGGAGGATGCAAAATCATAGCCGCACGCGGAAATGAGCAAATTAATAATAATTTTTATATGAATTATTGCTATATTTGATTTATATACTATTTACCTTAAGGTTTAAAGAAAAATCTTATACAAATTTGATTGCATTGTTGTCATTATCGTTATTTCTAAAGCTGCTTACGTATGTTTTCAAAAATTAAAATATCTTTAATTCAAAGATGCAATTCTAGGCTCTCATCAAAGTTCGCAAAAGTGTAGGTATCATGCTAAGCAAATAATGAGTGATCTTTGTTTCTTTTTGTCAATTTTGGCAAAAATGTAAAAAAAAGCAATTATCGTATAGTGTTTTAAGGGAGAACTAACTATCTAATATCACCACAAAGCAAAAAGCCTTAAAAAACCGTAAACAACCAAATATATCTCATCAAATATTGTAAAATTACAATTAAACAATAACTTGATAGGAGAAGAAAAATATATGTGAATTATCTTATAGAAAATTATGTGATGATATATATATATGCATTTTAAAAAATATTTAAACCAATTTTCATTTATAATACAAAAGCCTCATCTAAAAAAAAAATGGTCATTTATTTTAAACTTTTAAAAGTTCGCTAGACGTAACAGATATTAAAAAAATTCTATTCGAAAAAACATATTTGTAAAATACTCATATCCAACTTCATATCTAAAGCAAATCTTTTGTTCAATTACTTACCCATTAAAGAACGTGGAAGGTTCTCATCGAGGTATTTGGGTAACAGTACAAAATTTAGGGGTTAAACCATTGTAACAGCATAAAAAAGGAATTATTTTTGATAACTTTTCTGCGATAGAAAGAAAGGTTGTAATAGTATTTAAGTGGATTATTAGGCATGCCCTGAAGTATTAAAAGAAAAAATATGTTTGTGAAATATAAAGAATAGCAACGCCGCAGTCATTCTCAGAGACATTTTCCGCTTGAAGGGCTTGGATCACGCATAAGTGGTACAAATTTAAAGGAAATCGTTTAATCTACAATCCTATATCTAAAGAAATACGCAAGGGATTTTGGAAAAATTGATGTTCGTGTAAGTAGCGAGTGTTTGAGTGAAAAAGTGCAATTCTTCAATAAGAAAGACGCGTTTTTATTAAAAAAATATTTTTTAATTATCTTATCGAAAAGATCCTATGCATTTCTCTAGAGACTGTAGTTTTAAAGATACTGTAGATGTAGAAGGTTCAGATGATAAAAATGAAAATTGTTCGAGTTATGCTGCGTGACGTTTTGAAAAATAGTGGTTCGAGAAAAACTAGGTTAGAATTTAGAACTTGTAAAAAATGTGTTTTCTTATCATAATAAAGTTTTGTTGTTTTTTTCTATTATTCGGTAATTCCAGGACAGTAAAGTGCCTATCCAAGTTCAAATATTCTCTTCCCCGACGAGTTGCTGGCCGAAAATGCATCTTTTGTTGCAACTGTCAATGACCACCCAGCTTCTTAATTCGCTTAGCGTCAGTTGCACGGCAAAAATTGTATGATTCGGTGCCAATGTCAATCGCGTTTTTTCTTTTTAAACCTGGTATTGTGCTTTGTAAGACCTGGCTAGCTCAGTTACGTTACAAAAACAAGAAAGAATATAACCTACCACAAGTATTGTTGATGTGACGTCCACAGTGTTATGGTTAGTCTATCCTATCAGTCTGGGTTCTTGTAGCTGTAAATCATCGTCAGTGGTTACATCCGCACACACACACACACTCACTTACTTACTTACCTCATCTTCGCGAAACCTCCTCTTCATCTAATTAATAAGTGGCATAATGAACATCATGTTTAATTATTTATTTTATCATTATTTCTTCAGTCTAATATAATTTGTAAACAATAGTGAATACCTATATTTTCATGTTTAATAGAGTGTTCGCATTACTTTTTCGTTTTTTTTTTTGCAAACAAATTTTCTGAAAGTTGTCTTTTATTTTTTTTAATTAATTAGTTTAATTAATTTATTTAATTTTTTCTAGACACAATTGTTTTTTCATGCGATGTTCTTTTCCCTTCCTTCCCTCACATGGCGTTTATTTTGCTACGTTGTTGTATTTATATACGTCCCTACTAATTAATCCCACTCTATTACATTCACTTTTCATTTAGCCATTTATTGAAATCCGTCTTAAAATCACAGTAAAGCGAAGATTTGAGATCAGACTAACGCTAAATTAATGTAAATTACGTAATAATTTTATGCGATTATTTCTCAGTAAGGCCAGTAACACGGTTACCTAGGCTTAATCTAGTTACCTCAAGTATGAAAAACGATTTTTTATTTCCTCTACAGTTTTCCTAATTGCCGACTCTCTTGATTTGTCTCGTGAGTTTGGTCTGTTGTCTCGGTAATAAAAAAAAGAAATATGCCATTTGCTTACGCAAAACTCAACCTTATGCTATACAGTCGGAGTTTGGACTTTATTCTCTTCTCTCTTTAAATGGCGTTACTATATGAACGGAGAATTATTAAAAGAAATCTTGATTAACGGAATTCCATTATTATATGCAACATTACTCTTTCTGTAATGAGCAGAAAAAGCCGTCCGACAGAAGCGCTCTGCACGTATATACGCGGACGTCAGAATTTGGACACAGCAATATCAGTCGTTATTCCCAGAACGGAAAACACCGGCATTTCAAGGGAAGAACTTGTTGAGGGGATTAAATATTTTCCCCAAATATTCTAAAAGGACTATTTCTGTTTTTGAAAAATTTTCGGTGGTTTACCTCCCTAAATATGGTTCAGAAAGCATGAATTCAACCTATTAAATGGTGCTTTATTTACATATTATATTAACACATCAGCCAATAATTGCTAAAGATATAACAAAAATTTATATTATTTTCATTCAGTTATTTTTTAACGACCTACAGTGTTTTCAGTTTCTTCAATGCATCTGTGTCTTTTTTCAAAATAATGCAAAAATCCAAATTTCGTGTATTCAGTAGTCGACAATCGAAAAGTAAAATGCAAGTGATAGGTAACAGTGTAAAGATAATAAAAACTGGCGTATTCACTCTTTCGCATGCAAATTATGTTGTTGATTATATATATTTTAGTTAAGTAGCTCTTACTACGACGACGTACCTTAAAAGCCAATTAGCTTTCTTTATAATACTGATTACCCAAACTTTGCTTCGCAACAACACGCAACCACTGACCGCAATACGTATTGCAATACGTTTAGATACTCTTTCATGCATCTCTGTGAACGAAACTGTCGTAGTGTTAACACATTGCCGACCGCACAAATTGCACCTCAATATATGCTACTCACCGGGCATTTTTTACGTGTGATAACTAGTGAACTTCTCAAATATATGTAAACAACCATTACGTATTTATAAACATTGAAAGAAATAAAATAGTAAAATAGTATTAATAGAATTAATTAATATTTATTTATTTCCATTCAAGTGACAACATCAAGTTTGTAAAATTTGATATTTGTTTAGAGTATGATCGTTAAGTTTATGTAGCGGTACTCCATAGCTTCTGCAAATATATCGAGTATATCCTGTTTTTTTATGCGCAGAACAGACTTTACATTGTCTGTGGGGATATTTTCCTTGCCGCCAGTAACAATTTGAATAAGTATATGTTTATTCAGATCCATTGAAAGTCTATCTGGTGGATCAATTCTGGGCGACTGTTTTATTCTTTCCTTACTTGTTGAAGGTTCTTCTTCCATGTTGTCCAGATTTTGCGTTTCTTTTTCCTCTATTAGTTGTATTGCAATTCTGAGTAAAAATTTGTTATAGTCCATTCTCATATCGAAGAGAAGTGGGCATCATATTATATGCAATAAATATAAATTGTCAAACGGGGAGATTTCCCCGATCGGTCGTGCACCGACATTTTAGAAAATGGGGAGATTTCCCCGAGCGGTCGGCACTGTGTTAAGTTTGTTTGACCCTAGCATGCAAGTAAAAAATGACTCTGTCGCAATAAAGTCATTGAAGTGAAAACAATCACCAAGTTTTATTCCTTCAGGAAGACAATAATCATTTAAAAGATGTAGCAGTATTGCACTATGCATGACTTTTGGCATTCAATATTTTTTTTTTTTGATAAACTAAAGGGAAAATAATGGGCAAGGTTTGTTTGTTTCAAAGCAGACTACATGATACAACGAAAACAAACAAATAAAATCAAAATTATATGAAGTTGTAATAAAATGAAACGAAATGATATAATAAGCACTTTTAGCCAAGCGAAAAAGAAACAACCGAAAAACTGCAAACAAAATGTTTTGCATCGGTGCGATGCCTGTAGTAAGTACAGTGCAGCCGCAAGTAAAATTTTTGGCTCATTTCGTATTTGTAGAAACGCTCATGTGATAGACTGTTGGGCCAGATATGATATTCCAATTAAGAAGCGAAATTAAGTGCATACTATTAATTTTCATTTTCAATATTAATAATTACATAATTATTAATAAAAATAATAGGTATTGGTCAGGTATTCAAGAGTTTGAAAATGTGCTGGGTTCTGATATTTTAAAATTGCTTAGGGAGATTGTTGGAAATAATGATCAATACAAAAGGAAAAAATTGCAACATCAAGAGCGAACATTGTAATTTCTAACAGAACTTAAAGATGAGCTTAATTCGTTCCAAGGCACCAAGTTCTTAATTATATTGTCATAAGAATTTATCTATACTGCTTTAAAATGAAATTGTTGCTCCTTCTAAAAATCGAGATAAAACCCAAATTTTTAATTTTCACAAAACAAATCTTAGAGCAGATTAATTCCTTATATTTTCTATTTCTTAATTCTTCGCTTATTCACGTTAATAAGGAGAGCTTGTTGACCCTTTGTTTTTTATCAAAGATAGCGAGACTATACGATACTCTATGCAAAGTTTGATGATACACGATTGATAGCGACCTTTTACAGATTAAGAGCAATAATTAGGCGATTGGGAAAACAATACAAAAAAAATATTCCGGGTACCTTTCACAAATTTAATTTTTTTTTTTTTTTGTTTGGTTCAGCTGCTTGTAATTTGTTTGAAATTTATTTTGTTCGCCATTTACGGCTGGGCATTGATTTCGTATCTTTTATTAACTCTCGCTTTCCTTTGTATTATGTATCATTATTATGTATCATTATTTCCTATTATTATTATTTGTAAAATAAAAAGGAAATTAGAGAGCAAGTTCCACGTTGCTATATAAACCAGGGCGGTATCATACAGAAATTATATGGACAATAACGTAAAAAAGAGGAACAATTGTGCATATTTGGCGCTCCAACTAAATCTTATGACAATGAAGTCGCCCGCAAGTGTAAAACTGCGATACATTTATAGTGATCAATTCGTTTATTTTGTAATTGTTTTATATGTGTTTAGAAAACCTAATGTGATCCATTTAGCGGCCGAGAACGATACTTCAATTGCTGCAAGCAAAAAGTGGAAGTACGTATTACATTATGAGCTATGCTTTTGATTAGTAATCATTATTCGTTTTGTCAGATGTTCACGTCAGACTGAAACCACAAAAAGGATTAAAATGGACTCTGGCATCTGGAGCACGATAAAAGTGATGTAGAACGCAAAAAGTAAATATTGTAAAATGACGACAAAGAAAAAGCATTCCAAATGCATATATTCGAGTTGAAGATAAAAAAGTTGCACTTTCGTCTTCGTCAGATACAAAGTGATAACGAGAAGTTCTACTAATAACTTTGGATTTTATATATTTGATATGTGAATATATACGTTTATTTCAAAATCCTGAGAAATAAAAATCTAAAATTAACATTGAAGTACTACTTTTAATTCTCTATATTTTCTTCTTAATAGTTTTGCCTTGCTAACCATTTTGGTTGGAATTTATTTGCTTTAACTTTTACAGCTCTCCTGTCTTATAAATTTAACTCTTAACAACCAATGCTAACTTCAAATGCGAGTTCTTTGATTTCTCGTATTTACAAACATAAAAGGGAACACGTGAAAATGAAACGTAATATTGCCAATGTAGTTAATACCTTGGGGATAATGTTCGGCGCTTATTCGCCTAATGTCATTATTCACTTATTTGGGTGATAATCAAAAAATTATACATTATTTTTGTGTAAAGGCGTACTACTTCATATTGGAAGATAGCCACAACGTCAACAAACTTAATATACTCGCCAATGTCTTTATTATTTTTCACTTGTTCGCGCCGTAAAAAACTACAAATTAAAGGCTTACTTTTCGTGAGAACCCTCGTATACGATTGAGTCTAAAAAATATATCTAAGCAATATCCATTTTCTACAGTTAGTTTTTATGCAAACTCCCTACCAGTTTTCAACATAAAATATTAATTATAAAACGTTTTCTCAAAAGGGCTTACTGTTCATGGGAACCTTTATGTGGAATAAAGTCCAAAATATAGGCCGGTGTTGACTATAAAATGTTAAAAACTGGATTCTTTAGCATATAAAGGCCAGTTCGGCTGGATCAATTTTCATGTCATTTTACATTTATAGAACAACTTTTGCCATTAAATATTAGAACTTAAACTGTTTTCCTGTTGTATGAAACTGTATGAAGGACTGTATGAAAGGGGGTGAAATATTCAACGATTTTTGTCGTGGTATTTTAAAAATTACAATTTTTCTTTTCAAAGGTGTTTGTCTGATCCAATTCATTCTTAATAGGATTCGTCCTTTGGTCAAAAAACGTCGGTGAACCAAATTTTGTCGAACCATCTCAATTATTGCAAACTATAAGTGGTATAAAAAAATATGTTACTTTTGTACCTCTTAATGTACGAGTCAACTGACATGCGCCAGGTACCAGAAAATTTATAGCGGGGGGTGTCACCCTTTTTCTGTTGCCCGTTTCACCGATCAAAATTCCTGCGTTTAACTTTCTCTCGGCTTTCATAAATATAAACGATTTAGTGGTCTTGTGGCGTTTGTCTTTCTCTTCAGGGTGCATTCGCCTCTCTTTGCTCTCTTAGTCTATCTCTCTCAAATTGCTCCCGGCGGTGAGTGCAAGTGTAAAGATCAAAAATGCATCACCGTCGGAGCAGAAGTAAAAAAAGATCCCTAATCTCGCTTTTATATTATTAACGACTAGCGACTTTGCTAAGCTGATGAGCATAGGTAGACGATCCCAACTTATGGCTGGCTGCGGCCTTACCGCTGTAAGCCCGATGGTCGTCTCTCCTGTTGCTAGTTTTGCGGTGCTATTTATATTACGCCAGCCAGGGTTGGGTCCTTATTGATTGGGCAACCATCTCCACAAAGATACCGTTTTGCCCGTTATATAAAATAAACGACTAAGTTTGCATTAGAAACAAGTGTTTGTTATCGCAAAGTCTGGCAACTCTGCGCGTTGTGGTCTTATTTTTTGCTTCTTGTGCAGAAACTTTGTAATTTTTTTTTATATTTTATGTTTGTTGCTTTATAGACTTATTAATTATGAAAGTGTTAAAATTTATTGAATTATTCCTGTTTTTGTGTGTTGTTGCTTTTAAACATCTGCATTGGTTTACGGCGTGTACAGTTTTTCTCTCGGTTCACTGCATTTTTGATAGTGCGAAGTTTGCGTCTAATTTAAGAACATGTTTGAATACGTGACAAACTTTTTTTTTCTTTTTACACAATCTCTATTTTGTCTGTTGGTTTCTGACATGGAGACTTCATTTACATCACGTCGAACCAAAGCAGCCCGTGATTCTGAGCGATTCATTACTTGTTGACTTTGCGAGCGTTTTTTCATGCGAACTGTGCAGGTATTATTGACCGTACTAATGATAAAGTCCTAGATCCTTCGAAAGGATTACATTGGTCATGTCTTAACTGTAGGAAATGGGACATTGACTGTTAAAAACTTTTCACGGAGGCCAGGAATAGCTTGTCTGAATTAAGTAAAAATCTCCTGACATTGAGCGAAAAAGTTGGAAAAATATCTAAAGCACTCATCTTCTCCCCCAGCCTGTAAACGACTAAATCGTAGTGCAGCGTCAATTTATTCGGCTGTTCCATCTTTGGAACATTCCCCGTACTACTAATTTGGTAGTTTTTCAATCCTCAAAAAACTATATGTTTCTTCATGCCCGGTTACTTTCATTTAGTAAAATGTTACGGCCTACATTCAAAAATTCGTTTCACTCTTCGAAAATCAGTGATCATGGAGTTTTCCCGTTCGGCTTTCACTGAAATCTGGTTAAGGCCTTATTTACACTGTGATGACCATTGCGGCCCTTTTCCATAGGCGGGAGCAGCTCAGCGGCTCAGGGAAGGAAACACAAGAAATTTCTATTTTTACAGGGACTTGTTCCTTCTCTTTATTATTGAAAGCTATTACCGTTATCTTTAGCGCATTGCTAACAATATAATGTCGATATCGGAACGTTGATAGTTTATGCCGTTAACGTTAAATAATAATACCTTGCTTAACGACGGCACAGCGTAGACTCTCCAACGTCTCTAGCTAGGCTGCCCGACGTCTCAGGCGAGACTCCTTGACCTCTCAGCTCGAGAGCCCAACTTCAACTCACATCTGCTCTAAGCTTAACCTATCCCTATTGCTACCTTAATCTATCCCTACTGCTATCTTAATCTATTTTATTCTATTCCTATTTTCTACCTTAATCTTTTCTATCCTATGTTATTTCTATCTTAGTCTATCCCTACTGCTGTCTGAATCTACTCCTATTTTATCTTAATCTCTCACTCCCTTCCCCTCACCATAGACGCAAAATTCGTGAGCCCGAAACGAGAGACGACTGTGGGTCCTCACAACACTCATCGGAACTTTTCCACAATTCTTTTTAGGTTTTTAGAAAGGATCGATTGGATTGCACTGGTGATGATATTTTAATTGCCATATCTGCTACAGTCTTCATTTTATCATTGATTTGAATTTCCTATTCCTCCTGACGTTGAATTTATTTCCATTCCGGCGAAATTCGGAAGTAAACAGTTATTTTTAACCTTCTCCTGTATTTCCCAAATGCGGATATCTCCATTTATAAGAAACATGTTGCCTCATTTGTGATGTGGCCGAAAAGTCTAAATCTACCGATATAGTCGGTACTTGTGTAGTCGGTAGTTGGTATTCTTCAATTTACCATAAGTCACTTGATGTTATGATGATAATTCTGGCTGTACGGTCCCTACTTTAATATCTCATAGAGCTAGAGTCTTTTTCAATGAATTTTTTGATCGTAATTTACTGCAATACAACCGTAATCTTAATTCTAATGGCAGACTGCTAGATCTTTGCTTTCCCAATTTCCCAGAGATAGCTGTAAATCATTGTTCATCTTTTAGCTTACGTGAGGATCCGTATCATCCATCATTTTGCATTTCCTTTTATTATAGGCATGATGGTGGCTTGAGCCTCTAACGTGCCAAATCCAACTTCCTCCAATAAATATTATGATTTTAACAAAATTAATATTTTACTGCTTAAATCTCATCTTTCACATATCATGCTTGATTTCTCTGCTGGAGATATTGAAACTATACTGTCCCCGTTTCCAAAGTAGGTGCCCACCATGGTTTAACGCGACAGTTAAATATTATAAAAATAGGAAAAATAAACAAAAAATTTATGAAAACTGGCTCTGCTTATGACTATTTCGCCTATTCTGCTGCAAGGCATAGATGTAATTACCTCAACCACCAAAGTTATTGCAGATACCTTCAATTGATAAAATCCTCACTGCTTGTTAATCTACGCTCTGTCGAGCTAAGTGGAGTTATTTCAATAATTTTTAACCTGTGCTTGAAATCAGATGTTTTTCCTTTGTGTTAGAAGAGTGGTTTCCTTACTCCCATTCACAAATGTGAAAATAGACATCACATAGAATATTATGGAGGGGTCGCCAAGTTGAGTGTCTCCGCTAAATTGTTTGAGCGAATTGTTACTCGGCGTCTAGCTTTTGCTATTAAATCTTATATTTTTCCATTCAAGCATGGCTTTCGGAAAGGAAGATTCACTATTACGAATCTCTTAGAACTGGTTTGCCACGTTTTCAAGGCTTTTTCTAGTGGCTCTCGCACGAATTTATTGATTTTCAAAGTCCAGGCCTGTGGCTTTGCTTTCTACTTAGTGAAAAGGGTAAATACCTGCTTAACAGATAATTCAGAGTTCTGTTTAACTTCATCACCTCGGATGAATTTCCTGTGACATCTGGCGTCGCTCAAGACAACCAGTTAGGAATCCTTTTATTTAATTTATACCTTAATGATTTTCCCTCTGTGATTCAACCCAGGTAGTTCTTAATGTACGCTGTTAAACTGTTTTCTTCCTTCTACTGAGAATCGCAATAGTATCAACTTCAAACTGACACAAGTAATTTGTTTTCACGGTGGTCGTTAAATTTTATGAAATTAAATGTAAACAAACGCAAAAAGCTCTCTTTCTGAAGGACAAAGTCATTCAATACTGAGTATTTCATTGACTCATACAAGTTGATTAGTTCATCGATTTATAGTTTCTATTCGACCAAAGATTACATTTTAATTTGCACATTGAGCTCTCTTTAAGTAAAGCTAGGTCCGAGATTGGTTCCATTAAGATGTGGTCCAAAGATTTTAAGGATGGTTACAATATAAAAATACTCTACATTTGCTTAATTAGGCCAATACTTGTCTCTTGTGTGGTCTTCCTAGTTTAGGTGTTGTGTAAATTCCATTGAATCCTTTCAAACGCAATTCTTGCTGATTCTTCCCTTAGGAGTTTGGGTTGAGACGTTCTTGTCGCGTTAACTGCTTATGAAAATAGAATGCTTCTATTATCCTTACCATTATTTGAGAAACGAATATTTATTCTGGGTTTCTCCTTCCTAATGACGTTAATTAATGGTACTATGGATTCGTCCATATTACTTGGTGAGATAAGTTTTAATGTCGCTAACCGCTTCGCTATGCACTTTATTTTCATTAAGCTTAAATATAATTATGAGCTTTTTAACCCGTTCAGAGATGTTTGCAGAAACCTAAATTATGTCTATCACTTAATCTCAAAATCGGATTCTATAAATTCTATCAAAACAATTTTCCTTAATACGCGAGATTTGCCTACGTCGTATTTAAACTAACTTTTAACCTCAACATCTCATTATGATTCGAAAATGAATTGTTGTTTACTGTATCGGTTGCCAAGCTTTTGCATGCTTGCAATGGCATGCTTGCATGTGCAATTTGATATTGTACTGGTTGTAAATGTGCCTCCGTGCTGGTTGTGTACATGCTTTTGTTTCTTTTTTTTCCTTCTTACTTATTTATACATGAATTATTATTGAGCAGTTATTATATATATTTTTTTTGCTTATTTCTCCTTATATACTTTGTAATGTATTTAGAGCTGGGGCTGAATTTTTATCCTCCCAGCTACATTTACAAAAAAAGATTATGAAATACCTAAAACCTATATCACTAACGTCTTGTCGTTACATAACTGTCCTACTGTCCGTCGGTATTGTCCTCCTGGCTGTTAATCTGTGTCTATTTGTTGGTCTGTTAAGTTATTGTCTATGTTTACATCCATACACACATACACATACAATCACTTACTTGCCCCATCTTTGCGAAACCGTACCTTCAATTTAGGTAACGGACATGATTACCTTGTTTGCGTGCAGAAAAAGACCTTCAAATCCTCCAACTGCCTCAGATGGCATCCTCTCATACTTACATAGTCCGGTTGACAAAAGGGCACTGTGTATTTGGTACCCGCACATCGGTTATCCAATCTGCAGATGGTGATGGGCTTCTAATCATTCCCTTCGTCTTCCTTTTTCTTCTCTTTAATTATGCTTAACTTTTTTATTCCACCAAAATATCATCATTTCAATTTCATTTTCTTCCTTTTTATTTTATCTTTTTTTTAATTTTTTTTTCTATTTTTGCTTTCTTTAAATCTTAAGCTTAGCCTATTCAATAAACAGCTATATGCAACAACAGCTGTGTCCATTAGCATTTTATATTGAGTCTTAAAATTTTAACTTTTTTCTAAATTATTATATTATTAAATGTATCCATTGCGTTTTTAGCTTTTTTTTAAATTTTAACATATCTATTGTAAATTGTGAACATATTTAATGTACTTTTGAACGTTTCTTATTGTATTTCTTAAAAGTTCTCTTTCTTTTTGTATATCAGTGTGGAAGATTCTATTGTGTTTCTGAACGTTTTCACTTTTTCAGTCAGTGCAAGGTAAGAAAATTCTAGAGGAATTCTAGGAAATAACGATATGCGTATGTATGGTTTCTATGTAAATATGTCTATACACATGTGTAATTAGCGGATTTATAACAGTTTAATTTTCATTTAATTTCCAAAAAATCCAAAGTTTAATTGTCTTGTTTGAATTTTTTTTTATTTATTCTTGACGTTATAAATTGTAATATTCATTTATTTATCCTCACATAGTAGCGCCATTAAAAGATAGAATTATAAAAAGAAATCTTGTTTAACGGAATCCCGTTATTATAGGTAACACTACTCTTTTTGTAAAGAGGAGGGAAAAAGCCTACGGAGTGAAATCCCCTACGTCAATATACGCGGACGTTACAACTTTATACTAGTTTTTAGTATTTATTGGTATAAGACTTAAGCTTAATCGTATATTAGTATCGTAACATTAGTATAAGTTGTATCGATAACAAGCCAAACAAGCTTTGTCTTTAAATATTGCGTACTATTACCAAAACGAGTGAATACTTGTACTAGGCGAAGTGGTGATGGGTTTTGCCCGACTATAATGTTCTTGTTATTATTGATTTTTATTCATACTTATTATATTGTTAAAAAATAAATTTGGAAGCGGAGGATACCTAAACCAAGGTTACTGAGTAACTTATACGTAGACTATATAGATTACATTAGATTATATTGATTACACAAGTGAATACGTCCAAACATAGCAAAGATGTGAAATAGATATAACAGTAGAACAATAGATCGATACAAACTATATAGAGGAGTCCGTCGTATAACGCGGTACTTGTAAAACTATTTCCTCATCCCCAACCGCTAATGACATACGACCTTTTGTCCACTTAGTTCGATTTTGCAACGTTTGTAAATAATCCTTAGACCATCTGTCCCAAAACTATTGCAGATAATATTGCAATCTTTGATAACGCCGTAAATGGCTCACTTTGTTGACATCTCTTAAGTCGGGGTGAGGTATGGTTTTTAAAGCGGAGTCAATAATAAAATGACCAGGCGTTAGAGCTGGTTCGTCATTTGGACTCTCAGGCACGGGAGTGATAGGTCTTGAATTTAATACCGCTTCCATTTTGTATTTAAAGTGTGTTGAATTCAAAACAGTTAAATTTCGCATCTTGTAGTAACCGTTTTGGATGAAATTTAGTGGGCTTCACTGCAGCCTCTTAAAGGCCAGCGAAATGCGGAGAGCGTGGAGGTATGGTTTTCCAAATTATGCCACGCGAATCACATTTATTAAATATAAAATTTGTACTTTTAAACATCTTGTAAAGTTCATGCAACTCGTTTTTTGCACCAATAAAATTAGTTGCATTGTCATTGTAAATAACTGAGCATAGGCCACGCGCCAAATGAAACGCCTTAAACCAGCTAAGAAAGCTTGGGCAGATAAATCTTCCACCAACTCTAAATGTATGGCCTTTGTACAAAAACATATGAAAACACATATATAGCCTTTTGTAGAAGCAATGCCGCGTCTGCCATAATATATTTGAAATGGACCACAAAATTCGACACCTATTACATTAAACGGTCTTGATTGTTGAACTCGTAAATTAAGTAAATCGCCCATAAAATGGTTCTGTTTAGTTGGATTAGTACGAAAGCGTAAGACACAATTTCGACATATAGATCGACAGATAACCTTGCCATGGATTGGCCAATAAGATTGACGAATTATACTTAGTAATGTTTGTGGGCCAACATGATGATTAATTTTATGATAGTAGCGTACTAATGTATATGTGAAGGCGTGATTTTTGGGTAATAGTATAGGACGCTTACTTTTGAAGTCCAGACTACAGTTTCTTAGTCGGCCACCCACTCTTAGTAAACCGGTATTATCAAGGAATGGTGATAAAGCCCTTTGGCATTAAGATTAGCACCCTTTTGTACACCTTCAAATTTCAGCATGAAAAGAAATGATTTATATATATTTGATAGTTTTTAGGCGAGATGCGTCAATCTCTGTAGCATCCAATGAACCGTATTTTCTTTGAGCCTTAAATTGACAATTATATATAAAACGCAGCATGTGAGCGACTGTATTAAGCAAACTTGCATAATCGTTGTGAAATTTAATACTAATTATTAGATCATGTTATTGTGAAAATGTTGTTGTTAATATCATCTTTATAGGTTTTCTTTCTAATATGTTATCATCGTATTTTAAATTGTATGGAAATTGTGGCCAAATAGACGAAGCTAGCGTAAAAAAATTTGGCCCGTGAAACCAAGATGTTGAATGCATTAATTCAGCTAGTAACACACCGCGAGATAATATATCAGATGCGAGCGTGTTGAAACTTGTTGAATGATTGCCACCCTATTAGCAATAAAGGTACTCCAATTGCATGAGTCTTCTGATATCCAGCTCAACACTATGGTTGAATCGGTCTCGAAGCAAATGTTGTTAAATTGTATGAAATCGTAAACTTCTTGAGCTTTCTTAACGATTTGTACCATTATTACAGCGGCGTAGAGCTGTAATCTTGGCAGGCTACATTTCTTGATGGGTGCCATCTTTGATTTGGCACACAGCAAATTTGAAGTTATTTTTGTATCGTTATTTATACATCTAATGTACACACATGCGCCATATGCGCTTTCTGAACTGTCAGAGAACGCATGAATTTCATATTTTGCATCAGGAGTGAATGCTAAGCGATCCACTTCTAAATCGATTAAATTACATAATTGCCGTCTAAAATTTGACCACGCCATCTGGTATTTAATGGGCAATTCGTCATCCCAATTCAAATCTAACCGCCACAATTGTTGAATGAAAATTTTAGCCATTATTATGACTGGCGATATTAGGCCCATGGGATCAAAAAATTGTGAAATTTCAGATATAATTGTTTTTTTAGTATAATTTTGGTTGAATTTTATATCAATCTTGTAAAGAAATTTGTCCTTTGCAGGATCCCAGACAATTCCAAGAGTTTTGATCGCATTTGAATTTTTAACGGCGAATGAAGTTTCACGATTTTCCTTAGGAATATATTTAATTAAATCTTGATGATTTGCACACCATTTGTTTAGGCTGAAACTTCCTTTAGATAAAATAGAAATTAATTGTGCTTGTAACTGCATGGCTTCATGAAGAGTATTGCAACCCGTTAATAGATCATCTACATAAAAATTTGTGTTTATAGCATTTGCAGCTAACGGAAAATTATGTAGTTCATCAATAGCTAATTGTTTTAATGCGCGCGTGGCTAAAAGTGATGCAGATGCCTTTCCATATGTAACTGTAGTTAGTTGGTATAGCTGTACTGGTTGATCACCTTGTGAACGCCATAACACAAAATGGTATCGCCTGTCATCCGGATCGAGAACAATTTGACGATACATTTCAGTTATATCAGCGGTAAATACGTAAGTGTAAGATCGAAACCGTAAAGCTACCGAATATAAATCAGGTTGAGTTACTGGCCCAACCATAAAAAGCTCGTTCAAAGATTTACCAGATGTGGTTTTTGATGACGCATCAAATACGACGCGTAACTTTGTTGTGGAACTCGAAAGTTTATGTACGCAGTGGTGCGGTAACACGTAATGTGGTTGTGAAAAATCAAATGATTGCACTATTTCCATATGTGAAAGTTGAATATATTAATTTATAATCAATACGTAATTGTTCATTTGTTTCAAACTTTCGCTCAAGTGCCAGAAAGCGTTTAAGAGCAATATCGTAAGAGATGATGATAAAGATGTTGGTAATTTGAAGGGCAACTTTACACCAAATCGTCCGTCTGGCAACCTCGTAAAATTATTTTGAAAATGTAACTCACACCGGTTTTCTTCTTGTGATCATTTTGTCGAACATTCTTTAAAACTTTCAATTTCCCAAAATGCTTTAATAGCATCAGACAGGTGATTATTTTGTTCAACGTTAGATATTTGTAATGAGTTGCACTTGACATATGCAACTAAATTTGCATGGTGTGGAAGGATCCCCGCGGCAATCCAGCCTAAACGTGTATTGGTTAATATGGGACGATTGCGTCCTAAGGCAATTTTGCCATTCTCCAAAATATCAAAAAATATGTCAACACCCAATAACATGTCGACTCGTTGTGGTATATTAAAACATTCATCTGCTGATGGTATACGTTCTGGTATGTTCCAGTCTGAAATATCAATTTCAGCATCAGGAAGGGTTCGGCTTATTTGGTCAACTATGTGAGCTTCAAGAGTAACCGAGAAAGGTTTAAGTAACGATTCAAAATTTTGTGACACATTTAAAGTTTGATGTTCCCACAATTTATTTGCACATTGAAATTGAATTGGAGCGTATTGACGCTTTAGACCGGTCATATGAACCATGCGTTGAGAAATCATACTAATTTGTGAACCACCATCCAATAAAACACGACAGGAAAAGCGTTGGTTATATTTCAATATAATATAAACAACTGCTGTAGCTAGTATATTTCGTTCTGTGTGTTGTGTTTTCACAGCAGCAAAATTTTTAGGTTGTGCTGATGTTATGATTTGCAGTTCCCGCAGGCTCGATATGATTTGTTTCATTGATTTGATTATGTTTTCAAGCAGTGTAATTTGCCCTTTGCGGGCGTTCAAAATATAATAGTGAATGATGGCCTTTGCCACATGTGTGACAACGACCTTTAGAGGTGCAATCAGATAAATTATGTTTTTTGAATTTAAGACAATTGACACAAAGTTTAAGTGCAAGTACTTTGTTCAATCTGTCAGCAGCAGCTTAAAAAATTAGAACAGCGATATATGACATGACCCGGGTTTTGGCAAAAGCTGCAGCAATTTTTAATAATTAAAAAGACCTTGCTGTTCTTTGAATCCCTTTTGGCTAGTGGGAGCACCACCGAGTAAAGAAACCGAACTTAAATTACTCTCAAGAATTTGACAAAGCCTTTTTAAAAAAAATAAAGCTTAGATGTTATGATGTATACCATTAGATCGTCCCATGATTCAACTGGACGATTAATATTTTCCAAACCTACAAGGTGATTATTCATGGTATCGATTAATTCTCGTAAATCAGCTGCATTCGCATAAATGATCTTAGGATGCTCAAAAATTTGTTTGATATGCTGATCCCCAATAATTTTCTTGTTTTCAAAGCGGTCTTCCAGCCTTTGTAATATTATTTCATAATTGCCAGCAATGATTTCTATGCCAGCTATTAGAGCTTTTGCGGACGGACTCAGTTTAGATACCAAATGATGCAATTTAGTAAAGGTGTTAAGCTTTTCATTGTTGTGCACCAATGATGTGAATTCCGTGAATTCGGTCACCGTACGACGGACCTTTAAAGCTAGTAGCGCTTTATCAAGTTTTTTGCTGGAGCATTGCACAGCATCAACTACAGTTTTTAATTCTGTTTGCTCATCCATGAAAATGCACGTGGTTAACCACCACGTTGACGTAATTATTATGCAAATTGTTTAAGACACTTATCTCGCCGGGGCCTCCAAAAAATGTTATTGCAAGTTGTTTGCTTATGAGAAGGCGAGTATAGTATTTTAAACGATGATATTTTAACCAAAACCTTTTCCCTTTAAGATGATAAAACAGGAGCGTAAGAGACTTCTTTACATGACTTAGCAAAAAGGCAACCAACAACGAGTTTTTATTGAAAAAACATATGAGGAACAACGAAAAGGTATTGCCATTCACGATTTTGTCTGAACATCTATCAAAATGGTTCAAAAGATTTTTTTACATAATTTTTACATACAAAATGGTGGAAAACCAAAGCCAAAAACATGAAAAATAAAATTTCAAAATAAAGTCAGATATTTCAAGTTGGCAGAAGGGAACGAGTAGGGAAAAACAAGAAAACCAAAAGTCTCTAAAACTTCTTTAAACACCTCTTTTTAAATTCTTTTTCAGATTCTACTATATCCGGAAGAGGGTTGGGCTCGCACGGCCTCTTCTTCCTATTGGACTATAACACTAAGTTGGTGGCAGCCAAATCGTTGTCGTATCGAAGAGTTCGCCGGCACACAACGAAAGCTTACTAAAGCAAAAATGGTAGCTCTTGAACAAAAAGGCTCATTGCTGATAGCTGGTCATTTTCATGACAATAACAAGCACCTGAATGCCTCACCCAAGGGCAACGATGAATTCAGATTGTACTTGACTTCAAATGTTTCAAAGGAAGACTACAATATGGGATACTGCTTAACAGGATTCGTGGAGAGACGTTGCCAGGAAACGAACACATTTCAAATGACGCATTTCGCAGTTATTAAACGTCAATGGCCATCACTAAACCAAGAAAAAGCTAGCAATAACGTCTGCGTTAATAATAGTTTTTGTGGTACAACGACCGCCAGTAACATGGCTGTTAACGATGGGAGAGCAGAGTCGACGTAGTTTTGATTTGTTTACGCTTCCGTTTCTTTATAACATAAGAAGTCGAAAAAAACAATTTTTTGTGGAGCTTACGGAAACATTGCATTTGTAATCGTTTAATTGAAACAAGAAAGAAAAATGAAAAGAGAAAATGTTTGTACACTCCAACTGAGCATAAGATAATTGTTAAAAATGTATTAAGTTTCATTTAGAAGAAAATCAGAGGAGGAATGTCTCCTGCAATCCTCAGGAGACATTAATGACAATTCATTCTGTTTCTATTACTAGGTTATTTGTTATACCTTTCTTAATCAATGAAACTATTAATGCAATCAAGATATATAATAACATTAAACTAACCAAAAATTTTCAAACGCTTCGAAGTAATAGATAAACAGAAAAAGGGGACAATTTTAATTTCTCACGCACATCAGACGCTATTTATATTTCAAGCCTAATTATCGAAAAACAATAACTTTTTATTAAAATTTTTCTTTTTGTTTTTCAAAAAATTCTTCGTTATAATTTATAACCTATGCATTCGTTGGAAGCATTTGTCGTAGCAGTTTTTCCGCTTCGCTTACGACACTTCAAGACCACTGTTTTTGAGCGCATCAAGGACAAACAACTTGTTTGCTTAAAGAGTCGGTTGTTAGAAGAAATGTTTAAGACATTGCAATGAATTGACGAATAATAGCCGGACGACGTTTTCGCTATTTCACCAAACCACTCTTTATTTCAAATTGCTTCGAGCGGAAATAATTTTTGTTCGATTTGATTAAACTTGAAATAGATAAAGTAGAGTTGATGGCCCTTTCGAATAGATCCACAATTCGACACACCTGTCCTGAACACAGCCATATAATTTCTTTCGCGTTTGCTTGGGCGACTTTCGTAGGTGAGCGAACGGCGGCCAGAATTTAACTCGTTATACCAGAGTTTCTTAATGGCAAGGAATGGTTCTTCAATGCCGAACGTGAAAGTAAATTGATCGATGCGCCCCTATTTTCGTAGTTCACTTCAAAGGTAGTAAAAAATTATCGCGAGCTAATTCCATTTTTTCGCTGAAACAACTTTTTTTTTTTTTTGGATTGTTGACTAAAGTTGGACTAAGCCAATAAATTTGTGGCTTATATGTCCGAAGTGCAATACTTTACTGGAAACAAAACTGTCAAGTCACCCGAAACGACACAAGTTGCATTTAACACACAAAATGTTGTTAGAAAGGTTATGGCGAAAATTGTTAAATTTTCTAGTGGAAACTTCAAATGACACCTAACCACACGTAGTGTTGTCAAGGCTAGAAATAGAAACAGTAACAGTACGCACAGACGTACGTTGAAAGGCCACGGCACAAATGTTTTGAGCCAGTGTGAATAGTGGAAGCGCCTAACATCACTGTTTATTTATATTTTCCTAAAATTTATCATATGAGAGGATAGTCAAAACGTCAACTTACGTGATACAAATCTATCAACCTTAATTATCTTCTTGGTCATTTTATCAGTTTTCACATATTTTCGTCATGAAAAGCAAACAAGTACGGATTCGTCGTCATATAAAGCCTTTGAGGCCACTGAATGCTTTGAGAGTGGGATCTAAACGATTCTGCGGTCCTACGGATCCTACGGTTAATTTTTATGCGAAATTGATACTATGTACCAGCTTTCATCATAAAATATTGAAAATTTTTGCCAAAGGACTTACTGTTCACAAGGATCCTACTATGAGGTGGGACCAAAAATTAGATTCATAGGTTTAAAGTTTGGTTCAGTTTGTTTTAATATACAATAACTTTTATAGATCAATTTTTGTCACGAAATATTAAAGGTTAGATTATCTTTCCGCAGACTCGGTCTTCTTAAGAACGGAGAAGAGAACATTAATTTACAATGGCGAAATACTGCTATTCAACTGTTTTTCCGAGGATTTGGAAAAATTGCGATGTTCTTAATGATAAGGCAAATATGGGGAGTGGTTCTGTTCAATCAATTTTCAATAGCATTTGTGCTTCGCTACAAATACGCCTGTGTCCTATATTATATATGTGAAAAATTGCAGCTTCTATGTGACAGACGGACAAACATGCATAAATATATCCAGAAAATGAGCCAGAATCGGCCGGTACAATGTAGGGTTTGTCTCTTCTGAGCCATTTCGAGTGTTACCGCAAGCGATGCGGGGCATAAACACAAATAATTTCCATTAATCTCCCAAATAACCACTAAATCGCAGAGCTTTTAATTTCAAATAGATATAAATTAGACATAAGGTTTTTCACGATTCTCGGCAGCGAAAGTTTAGAAACTAGAAAATCGGGTCAAGGGTGCGCCAACACTTATACAATTGGCTGGGACATCTTATCGAATTTAGTTTTGAACATAACCGTAGATGTTAGAAACACGTTGCTTGTGCCACATGAATATGTGATATTTGACTAAGATAAAGCGATGATTGCTGCCCTGAAAAGAACAAAATGCTAGTAAAATGCAATATATGAAACATTTTAATTTAAACATGCAACACTTTAAAAATTACGTAAAACAAATTAGATATTTAACCAAAGATTCAGCACCATAACCTTCATTGCAGCTTTATTATAGTTGCGAAGGGATCGCTATAAAGAAGTTGTTAAGTTTTGAACACAGCTTTGTTCTTCCGCGCTAAGTTTTGAAATCTCTATCGTAAATTGAATTAAAACGGAAAAAAAACTGACATTTAGCACTTTCAACGCTGTTGCTAAGAAGAAACAGTTGAATGTTCATTTGAATACCTAATTAAAACTAACCGGGGTCAAAGTATTCAGAGTAAACCTTAAAAAAAATTTTAAAATTTGTTTTTATTCAAAATACTCTTCCTGTGGATTTAAAGTTGCAGACTTTACGTGTAATTAGTGGTATGATGTAGATACTATTGAAAGAATTTTCGCAAAATTACATTGTAACTGTGTAAAAACAAAGCTAACCAAAAAAGGAGAACTACTTTCACAATATGGATGATAATATTAACCTTCCTCAAAAATGGAAGCGTACAACTTAATCTCCTCGCCCTTTATCTTTTTTTCGTTATGGCGAGAAATTGTAACAAATTACAACATAAAGCTTAATAAATTTTCGCTTGCCTGAGCGTGAGATTGGGATTTTCATACTCATTTCTACAGTTTGTGCACACAAAACGAATGCATATACGTTATATATGTAAATACAGAAATTGTTGATGTTGGAAAAATACTTGGAAATGTAAAAGAAAAATTTATTTCGAATAATTCTTTCAATCTTTCAGCAACCAAATAAGGAAAATGAAAATATGTGCAAAATTTTTACAAATGGATGATAATATTCACCTGTATAAGTATGTATCAGTTCATATGCACATATGCATGCGTTTTATGTAAAAATCGCCGGACTTAATAAACGTAATGGTTTAGAAAAACAATCTGAAGTACGTGTCAATATTTTCTACTAATTATGTAACTCCGTCTATATATGCAAACAAATATTCATCTTACTATTGTTAACGATACGATGTATAATTGCTTCAGTTAAATAAAAAAATGTCGTCATAGGCGAAAGTATTCATTGACAGAGAAAAAGACTCGAAGGATACATATGTAAAGAAATGATTTTAGAAAACAAAGATATGTTTAAGAAAAAGTTTTTAGCATAAGCATATATCGAAATTCGTCCATAAATTGGAGTTTGATAAAACCGGTGGAAACTCAAACAACAGCATTAACAACACCATCGATAGTGTCTCTAACTCTTATTGCAAGCACACGTAGTATATTTAAGGCTATTAGTGGCACATATTCAAGTATGAAATTATATTAAGTTAGCTCTAGAGACAAATTATAAAACTAAATCTTCGCTACAACTGAAGTATTACCCAGCTGGCCGATTTTACTGGCAGCAATACTTTACAACATTATCATACTTATTTACCACTGCGCCTAATGCTCTTCTTAACTACACCGGAAATCAACTCCAATGTAAACCTAGTTATTGTAGTCACAACTTAAACAAAAAAAACTTGAGCTTTTGTATATAGTAAGCGTTTAAAAGTAGCAACAGCACCTAAAATTCAATAAAAGTTCTTAACCTGAACAGTTAGATCATTTATTAACACACATATTCATTATCTTATGGTAACCTCATGTATTGTCATTCCTTCACATTGAATAATTTACTGGTGGTACTGTGAAGAAGCGTCAACTTTTTATTGTAAATATTTGTAATAGTGTGAAACCATATGGGCTTATATGGGAAAATTCCACCACTGTTACTAAATACGAGCTTCACAAAATGGCAAATATATCGAATCGAAAATAAACTGTATTCGATTTCGGGGATCATCTTGGGCACCCACAACCTATGCTAGCTATATTACTTGTGTGATTATAATCGTATTTATACAAAATATTCACATACACTAACAAATATATTTCAAATTATTTTTGATCTGTCTAAATATTCTTCTTTTTTTTTTGTTCAGACTAGTATAAAAAAGTCGAAAAAAGAATTCAATAATAATTCATGTATAAATAAATAAGAAAAAAAGCGTGTTCACAACTAGCACAGAGGCATATCCACAACCAACACAGAACTAAATTGAAAGTGAAACCCTAGGCCATCGTAAACATACAAAAGCTTACCAACCGATACAATAAACTACGCCAATTAATTTTCGAATCAAAGTGAGATATTAAGTTTAAAAGTTAGTTTAAATACGACATAGGCAAATCGCGCCTGTTAAGGAAAATTGTTTTGATAGAATTTATAGAATCCGATATTGAGATTAAGTGATAGACAGGTTTCTGCAAACAACTCTAAACGGGTTAAACAGCTCATAATTATATTTACATTGACTCAGCTTAATAAATATGAAGCGTCTAGAGAAGCGGTTAGTGGCATTAAATTTTATCCCATCAAGTAATATGGACGAATCGATAGTACCATTAACCAACTTAATTAAGAAGGAGATACCAAATCTTCGTTTCAGAAGTGAAGGTAAGGAAGCAAAGAGACAAGCGGTTCTCAACCCACATTCCTAAGGGCAAACAGCAAGAATTGCTTTCGAACCGATTCAATTGAATCTACATAGCACCTATAGGAAGGAGACCATACAACCGGGGCATACTCAAGTATTGATCTAACTAAGCACATGTATAGTTTTTTGTAATGTAAGCATCTATAAGCTCCTCGAATCGCCTCTTAATGAAATCAAGTGCAAAGAGCCACTTGAAAACATGGCAAGTAAACCTTAAGAGATTCGCAATAATGGATCTTCCTTTCCGAAAGCCATGCTTGAATGGAGAAATATAAGACTTAATAGCAAAAGCTAGACGCCGAGTAACAATTCGCTCAAACAATTTAGCTGAGACACTCAACTTGGCGACGCCTCCATAATTTTCTATGTGGTGTCTATTTCCGCATTTGTGAATGGGAGGGAGTAAGGAAACGACTCTTCCAACACAAAGTAAAAACATCTGATTTCAAGCACGGGTTAAAAATTATTGAAATAACTCCACTTAGCTCGACAGAGCGTAGATTAACAAGCAGTGAGGATTTTATCAATTGAAGGTATCTGCAATAACTTTGGTGGTTGAGGTAATTACATCTATGCTATGCAGCAGAATAGGTGAAATAGTCATAAGCAAAACCAGTTTTCATAAATTTTTTGTTTATTTTTCCTATTTTTATAATATTTAACTGTCGCGTTAAACCATGGCGGGCACCTACTTCGAAAACGGGGTTGCTTGATCGGAACGGATGCGGAAATAGCTAGCTTTAACACATTGTAGAACGAAGACAATAAAGTTTCAATATCTCCAGCAGAGAAATCAAGCATGATATATGAAAGATGAGATTTAAGCAGTAAAATATTAGTTTTGTTAAAATCATAATATTTATTGGAGGAAGTTGGATTTGGTTAGAGGCTCAAGCGGCCATTATGCTTATAATAAAAGGAAATGCAAAATGATGGATGATACGGATCCTCACGTAAAGTAAAAGATGGACAATGATTTACAGCTATCTCTGGGAAATTGGGAGAGCAAAGATCTAGCAGTCTGCCATTAGAATTAAGATTACGGTTGTATTGCAGTAAATTACGATCAAAAAATTCATTGAAAAAGACTCTAGCTCTATGAGATATTAAAGTAGGGACCATACAGCCAGAATTATCACCATAACACCAAGTGACTTACGGCAAATTGAAGTATCCCAACGCTATGACTAGATCATTAGGTTTAGACTTTTCAGCTAAACCGCAAATGAGCACAGCATGTTTCTTATTAATGGAGATGCCCGCATTTGGGAGAATGTAGAAGCAAGTTATGTATAACTGTTCATTGGAAATTTTCGTCCGAATGGCAATAAATTCAACGTCCAGAGGAGTAGGAAATTCAATTGCTTAGGACGGGACTGCAGCAGATATGGCAATTAAGACACCACCACCAGTGCGATCCAATTGATCCCTTCTGGAACCCTGAAATGAATTGTGAAAAAGTTCCGACGAATGTAAATCACGCTTTGACTAAGTTTCAGTGAAGAAAAACGGCAAAACTCCGTGCTCACTGAACTTAGGAGAGTATAGCTTTTTAAGACGGCATCTAAACTGGAAGGGAGGACGCGAATAGCGCATATATGAGCGCGAACTTTTCCTCAAACAAAACAAAATACCTGTACCAGGAAACGTTTTGATTTAAGATCTGGTGCTACTGTGTGAGCGTAGAAGCGCATTTCATAACGTTATGAGTAGAATAATAACCAACATATAGTCGCATCCTTCAAAATCGCACATATTGCAGAGAATTTTTTTTTTCTTTACATAACTAATTTTATACAGACACGCTTACAAATTAATATAAACTAGCACATTCATCTAAAAAGCGTTAAAAAGCCCCATTTTAATAGAGATGCAAATTTCCACGCGATACAGTGAGAACAGACGAATTCTTTAGGGTTTGTTATTTTGTAGTGATATTAATACGATTACCTTATACATAGGTACATGTAACCATTCTTTGCATGTTTTAAAGATTTAAACAAAAAAAAATTTTAAGGAAAAGATGCATATGAGTACGTGCGACCAATTTAACGGTAGATTTGAGCGTTTAAATTTAATATGTGTATCAGGGTGTTTTGCAAGCCAATAACGATTCGGAAGGCTGTAGTTTATTATTTGTTTTAAGTTTTGCTATGAGGATTATTATGAAGTTATTCGTTTCTAACGTACGTACAATCACAGCATACAATTTATTTTAATTTTAACCTAGTTCCTGGCTTCCTGCACCTAACTAAAAGGAGAATTTCATACTTATTAATAATATATAGATAAGAGTCTTCGTGAATATTTCTAAGTGCAATAAGCAAAAATATGATATGCCTCGATCATTGTATTCTGGTCCTTCGATTGCGATTAAAAAATAGCACGCACGTGTGCTTTAGACAAAACCATTGCAGAATATTTAGATAAAACTGATCCAAAAACCTTTTCAATATTGTTTTAAATACATATTTCACGTCAAATGTAAACCTAATTGTTCTTAAGAATAATGAGCAATATGGCATGAATGAATATATCGTCAAATTAAAGGTGAAACACATATAAAACTGTGTTACTTTCTTCGGTTGTAGACGTTATCAACTTCTTAACAAAAAAAAAAAATATTTTCACCTTAAATCGTACAAGATTATTAAACAAAATGAGATTACAATAGACTGAGTTTATTTTATTCACTTGCTGGTTCGTATACGTAAATAAGAACCAATAAGAAATAATGGTAGCAGAAGAAAAAAAGAAAATAAGCCGCTGAAATTGAAAGAAACCCACCGAAATTTAAGTTAAAATAAAATAACAAATCGACAACAAATGATTACGCAAAATAAAAGCGCTTAATGAAACCATCTCACGCTTCGAAGAGCTACTGTATGTGGACTCACAGCTCTCGCGGTTATAGGCAGTATAAAGCCACCCACTTAACCGCAATGCTATACCGACGAAATGCAAATATCAGTCACATAAACGAGAACACTAAAAGCCAACCTGCACTATTTACTTATTATTGAATTTGATATTTAAACGAGAATAAAGAAAGTGTTCAAGTCGCAATTGTGGAATGAACGGAGAGAGATATAGTGAAAAGACAGGTGGTTAAGCATATCTGCTTGCATACCATTATATGTCTTAAGTCTATTTCTGTGAATTGTTGTTTTTTATTTGTTCTTTTAGCTATAGTCTGTGTCCGGTTTCATTCTTTAGTAAAGATAAACGCCCTATATTATATTATTGTTTATTATATTCTTACAAGCTATTTCTAACCCAAACTTTGTCTCTATCGATGTAATGTACTCGAGTTATGCTATTTAGCTTATTAAATTGTGTGAATTCACTTAGTCTTTTTGACAGAAACTCATTCAAATGAACAATATTCATGCACAATTAATGTCTAATTTTTGAAGAATATTAAGATGTTTGATATGAGAATTAGTTTAGCTAAATTTTGACCATAGCAGTCTACGGTCAAAATTCTGGAATATTGTCAACTGCAACGTGTTGTTCAGGTTATAATTAACAAAAGCCACACTTCTGTTGGCGTTTTGAATAAATCTGTACAACTTATTAGAAGAAGTTGTCTCCAATAAAATTCTATCATAAAAAGGAAAAAGTTTTTTTAAGAAAAATAAATTGACGAAAAAGTGGATAAAAAAAAGTTCATATTCTACAAAAGTAATTAAGTGCGAGATATACTTTTGGGCTTAAACTCACAAGCAAAAAAAAATAATTCGAAATGGTGGAGAACAAGAATCTTACATCAAGTTGAACAAGAACAAGCATCTTACACCAACTTAAACAAGAGCAAGCATCTTACACCAAGAAAATAAACCTTTGATTTTCTCAAATTTATATATATATTTATTTATATCAAGTGAAATAGGACGAGAGCAAATGAGTTAATATAAATTATATTATATGAATAAAAAAAATAAAAACTTTTTATTTGCAAGCAATCGTGAAATGATGATATTTCGCGTCGTATAGTCTATGTTTTTCGTCCCCTTCTCTTTGGCACCTCCCATGAAAAGCATGTCTCAACGTGGAAACAAAGAATAATTTTTTTTTGTATCGTAGGTTATTTAATAGCTGGCCAAGCCCACGACTATAATGTTTTTAATTATTTAACTGACGCTGACAGCGAGTGCAAAGAATTTAAGAGGAATAAACAAGTGAAGAGGTTGTTTCGTTTCTTTTGAATTTGGTTATGGCTTGCAAGTGCAAAATAGACTAAATTCTACTTAAAAATAGTTGGAAAAGCCAACTAACGGACCAACGTTAACAGGAATGATTGTTGAAAGCCTGTTGTGGGGCATTGTTTTCTTATCTCTAATAAAGTGGTAAAAATTAGTACAAACCGCCAAATTGTTTTTACACAGGAAAGTTAATAAATCTAATCTTTATGAAACCTGTAATTCGATTATCGATTCGGTTATCAATTGCCGTAAAAATGTAATAATCAAAATATAATCTATTAAATTCAAGCAAGCAAGAATTATTTTTAATACCTTCTCAAAATATTCAACAACATCACGCATTGAACGTGGATGTCCTGAAATTAAGTAGGCTTTGGCAGCTGGCGCCATTTTCATTTCCAACATTAGCACTTCTGCTACGGTTTTTGATGACAAATGTGAAAAGTCCTGCATATTTAATGGAGAACATTTTTTCGGTTAGCTGGTAAATTTTCAAAAAAATTCAAAAAATTCTTTACAGTAGTCTCGTTCTCACTGTTTCCTATTGCGTATTGTTGTAACAAATCCATCATGTTAATGTGCGTTATATCGCGGCGTTCTTGCATGAGTGTGTCATAGTGAGTCACTTTGCCACCTTCCGGTCCGCCGAAAACAATATCACTGGCGCTTTGGGTGGATCGAATTTTATTTTTCCAACACCTTGCATATTGATAAAACTGGCATTTGAAAAACCATACCTTGTGGTCTTTATGCTGATCATTCATTTATTCCCGCAATGTATTTAAAAAAGCATTTATCGCAAGGCATTGCACGGACAATAAGAGAAAATCCTTTTTGACCGTCAGTTAGAATCTTGGATACCCACATAAAAAATTTGCTACCTTTTTCATAATATTCTGGAGAATTAATAATAAAATTTTAAGCTGAACATATCTGTTCGAACTTACGAGTTATTGACGGAAATATTTCAACTTTTTCGTCTTCTTAAAAATGTTACTAGGCACACGTTAACGTTTGCGTCGAAATTAAGTTGTGGGGCCAAGCAAGTGAAGCTAGTTGGCCAAGTATATGCAGCACCTTATTCTCTCAACGATGAAGCAAAAATGACAAATTAAATGTTTATTCTTTTCATTGAAATCTACTATTCGAAAATTTCGGATATCTAAAATTAGAGAGAAATAAAAAACAAGGACTTTTTATGAAACCTTTCAAAATGAAAGATAACCCATATTTTAAGGACATGGTGGCTCTGCCATCGATGCTAGTAGCGCCCTCAAGATTGGTTCTTCGGAGTTAATGTTGTTTATTAAGAGTCGCATTTACAAGAGGAAGAAGCTGTAACTGGGAAACAAAATAGTTTCAGACAAATTAGTTGTACTTACAAGCAGCTGAACCAAGATCGTGGTGTTTTTTGATATGACGTCCCACTTCATCAAACGTTTAAAAAACAAAAGGATATGTACTTGTGTTTCTAGATAAATATGGGATGTGATGCACATATAAGAGTGTATGTACAAAAAAAAAGTGAATATTAGATAAGAATTAGAAGTTGTTCTTTTTCATCGCTTGTATCAGTGAGTATTAAAGATTTCTGATCTCACATCCATCAAATTTTACTATAAATTTCAATGCAAAAAGTTTAGAAATAATTTAGCTTAATTTAACAAAGTACATTTTCATGCACATATGTTGAAAATATTTTATGCAATTTTCTACATCTTGTTTTACAAAGCAAGTTACCTATTTATTTCATATGGTTGGTCGCCAAGAATATATTTCAGACTTGTTCTGCATAATTTTTGTAATTTAAATGTGTTACGATGTCCAAATAATTATAATATTCGTAACTAAATACTTAAAATATTAAAAACTGTTCCGTTTGAATTGACTTTTAATGTGCCGACTCCAGATTGATATTCTTTGATTGATATTGTTACGAAATTTGTCTTTTTCGATACGGTTCGTATCGCAAAATAATGGTTTTATTTACAATTAATTTCTTTAAGAGTACGATTATTTACAGTTTGCTTAGTTTGACAGCATTCTTCACTTAAACTTTCTTTTCGACTTTTTCCGAATGCCTTCCGCAAATATTCTGTTTGTATACATTTTTACAATCACATTACCATTGCATTTTTTTCTTTTAGATAAATGTGACCCTAAAAAAGAGAATAGTTTCTTCTACGCTCAAGAATTTAATGCGGTACCAGCTTTTTAGAGCTTGAATGTTCACAGACTGCCAGCGGTTCTTGGGAAGTAAACAAAACAAATGTATAAAGCATACCGAGATAAAGTTTAACGATTGATGAGCAACTAGTTCTTTTGCATCAAAACCGGACAATTAAAGAACTGCAATTCTTTGGATATACGGTAGCAGCAATGGTTAGTCATTGAAAGTAACCCTTTAACTAACAATAACCGCATTATCATACTCTAATTTCTATCATAATTTCCGTACACGTTACGAACTAGCAAAATGTTTATTGAAAGTTATGTAACTCTTTCCATCAAACGTATTAAAAGGTTTACTTTTCTATTACTGCACGCATGTATATTTTTAATAAAGCGTTGCATTGTGAAAATATTTTTATTTACAATAATGCTGAATAGCTCCGACGACATTTTTCAAGTGCTAATTACGATGTAACTGTCAAGTATCCGTATTCGATATCTAACTCTGTTGATTACTGACTTGGTAATTTCAGAAAATGATGTTTTAGTTGCTTCAAGATCTCTAAAATATAGTTCTGCGCCTGGACCTGGTGGGATTTGATCATGTGTACTTAAAACATGCTCTGTCGAATTATGTGGTGTTATTTCAATGATTTTTAACCGCTCCTTGAAATAGGGGATTTTGCTTTTGTGTTGGAAGAGTGGTTTCCTTATTCTCACTCACATTTGTAAAAATAGACACCACGTAGAGAACTATAGAGGCATCGCCAAGTTGAGTGTCTTACCTAAATTGTTTGAACGAATTGTTACTCAGCATTTCGTTTTTGCTCTTAAATCTTACATTTTCCATTCCAGCATGGCTTTTGGAAAGGAAGACCTATTGTCACGAATCTCTTACGAATTTATTTGCCATGTTTTCAAGACTTTTTCTAGTGGCTCTCACACGGATGTCGTATATATTGATTTTATCAAAGTGTTTGGTCATAATTTATTGATTTTCAAACTCCAGGCCACTGGCTTCCCTTTCTACTTAGTGAAACGGATAAGTATTTGCATAACAGATAAATCAAGGTTCTGTTTAATTTCATTACCTCGGATCAATTTCCCGTGACATCTGGCGTCCCTCTTGACAGCCACTTAGGACCCCTTTTATTTAATTTATCTTATATCTTATATCTTAGTGTACGCTCACGATGTTAAACTGTTTTCTTCCTTCTCCTTGGGATCGCAATCTTAGCAGTGTCAAATTGACTTAAATAATTTAGTTACATGGTACTCGTTAAATTTTATGAATCTAAATATAAAAAAATGAAAGAAGCTTTCCTTCTGAAGGAGGAAGTCGTTCAATACTGAATATTTCATTGACTCATACACGTTGGAAAATGTTGAATCGTTCATCGATTTATGGTTCCTATTCGACCAAAGATTACATTTTAATTTGCACAATGAGCTCTGAGCTGAGCTGATAGATGCTTACATTACAAAAAACTATACATGTGCTTAGTTAGATCAATACTTGAGTATGCCTCGGTTGTATGGTCTCCTTCCTATAGGTGCTATGTAGATTCAATTGAATCGGTTCGAAAGCAATTCTTGCTGTTTGCCCTTAGGAACTTAGCTTGGGAACCGCTTGTCTCTTTGCTTCCTTACCTTCATTTCTGAAACGAAGATTTGTTCTTGGTATCTCCTTCTTAATTAAGTTAGTTAATGGCACTATCGATTCGTCCATATTGCTTGATGGGATAAAATTTAATGCTCCTAACCGCTTCTCTAGACGCTTCATATTTATTAAGCTGAGTCAATGTAAATATAATTATGAGCTGTTTAACCCGTTTAGAGTTGTTTGCAGAAACCTGTCTATCACTTAATCTCAATATCGGATTCTATAAATTCTATCAAAACAATTTTCCTTAACACGCGCGATTTGCGTATGTCGTATTTAAACTAACTTTTAAACTTAATGTCTCACTTTGATTCGAAAATTAATTGGCGTAGTTTACTATATCTTTTGCATGTTTACGAAGGTCTAGGGTTTCACTTGCAATTTGATTTTGTGCTGGTTGTCGGTGTGCTTCTGTGCTAGTTGTGAACACGCTTTTTTTTCTTATTTTTTTATACATGAATTAGTATTTTTTTATTTTATTTTGTTTTTTTAGTTCTCCATATATATTTTGTATTAGCTTTTAATATCAATTAGTATAAGATTTACTTCTAATCGTCAATTGAATTCGGCCGTTAATGTGTAAATAAGTAAAATAAAATAAGTAAAACTGCTAGTTATGTATAGATAACGAAATGAATAATGTTGGCAACTAAATATAAACGCACATATGTGTATGTCGCGTCCGTGATTAAATGAGCGTTTTCTTGAGTTTTTGCGTTTTTAGCATTAGCATTTGTTGCGTCACAATGGCGACACTGAATTCGGAAGCATCTGAGAGTAATATAGTTCGACAATCGAGAATATAATTGTCACATGTAAAAACAAATATGTACGACCCCGTTGTATGTTTTATGTTTTCTTTTGAATTCGCTACACATCTCTTTGATTTGTAAACAATTTCATATGTTTTTTTTTTGATTTCGCTGTACCTCTTTTTGAATTTGCTGTACCTCCCTGAATTCGCTGTACCTCCTTTTGAATTTACTATATCTCCTTTCGTAAGCATACCTACAGTGAGTCTCATTAATATTGGGTCTTTTCGTTCGTGAAAAATTAAAGGCTTGTTAAACCTAGTCCATTGTCAAAACATAACAAGTTATTTCCCTATTTCGTACTACTGGGGAATATTTAATTATATAATATAAGTATATATAAAAAAAAAAAAAAAATCATTATTCCGGTAGACAAGAAAATTAAATAATTTCAACAACTCAAAAAACATAGCGTCACTAATATTTGGGTTTTTTATATAAGAAGAAAAAAGACAGCATATTATTAAAAAGTAAGTTATGATAGAGTACACTTTTTACTTAATAAGGTCATTTAAACGTTTTGACATATTTTGTATAATTTGTCTTGTGTAGGAAAAACGGGTTTTACTCCATTCTTCTTGTAGCCTATTTTTCAGATCTTTTTCAATATCCTTAAATAACCGTCCATATTTATAATTGAGTCCGACAATTGATGTTTATGGTTGGCATTGTAAATAAGGAGGGATTTTTTAACGATATTAAAGGAAAATATAAAAGAAAGCGCGGGCAAACTTGCTATTTTGGAAATATTCAAATTCTACCAAGACACCGACATGAAGCATAAGTCCCACTTAATTTAAGAATGGTTCTTATATAACTACTCCAGAGTGCTTCACCCTTTTCCTCACTCGCCACGCATGAACCCCATCAAAAATATGCGGGATGAATTAGGCCGCCGTATGTGAAAACACTCAACCTCTTCCTTCCCACATCTGAAAAATAAACTTTAAGAACAAACACTTTCTAGTTTACTGGGATAATGATTTGTTTTTTTTTTTTTATATTTTAATATGTAGCACAAAATAGTAAAACAAATTTTTATGGTTGGACAACGAATGGGGTTTAACAAGCGTTTTTTTTTATCGACCGAAAAAACGCAATATTAATGAGACTCACTCTACCCAAGTACATATTCATGTAGGAAACTGTGTTCAGAGGCTAACGAAGGCGTGTCTCAATAACTAAAAAATAATATACAACATTTATGTGCGTACATTGAGAGAAAGAGATAGAGAAAGCGGGATGGATACCCAAACGAATACGCATGCATGCCTAGAAACAAAAAATATTAAAGCGATGCGAACGAAAATTTATAAACTATTTTTTATGCAAATATTTGTAAGACTTTACAAAAAAAAAGAAAAAAATACTAAATGAAAAATTTGCCATAAAGAAACATAAATTTTGCTAATATATATCAAAGAAAAAATAACCGTCAAATTCCAGCCATTTTTCTGTAGTAACCAAAGAAATCATAGTAAAAAAAATAAAAAGAGCTCAGAATTATTTATTGTAAGTTTAGTGTCCTAGAAAACTAAATGTATATAATTGATTTCATACACATAAGAGTATATTTCGACGTAAGGATTTAGTCAAAAAGCAAAAACTAGAAATTAAGGATACAGACTTGTTTAAATCAAAATATGCGAATTAAATAAATGCGGACAATTGAAATCGAACGAATATGGAGTTTGGAAATGACTTTTGTTCATAAATCAGTTCCGCAAAACATTTAAAACGGCCACTAAAACTTAACGAAACGGTAATAGTTGATCGCATACCGCTCTCGCGGAAGGTATCAAGCAGCAACCCAAATTGAAAGAGAAAACAAAAACAATTGTGACTTTGATGCCAATAAAGCTGCATAAGACATACTAATAGGCGAGACTGTTATATTCGGCGGCGTCTGAATTTTGCATACTCACTACCATTCATTTTATCAAGCTATTATTACTCGATGATTATTTAGGCGTTTTAAAAGCTTTGATTGAATTCATTTGCTAATGATGGGAGTGGTCGTCTATTTTCAGTTTTGAGACTAAAGAGATCTATACAATTGGCAATGTTTCTTCACTTGTAACTTAAGAATAATAGGGAGTAATAAAAAAAATGATAAAACTAAACTACCTGAATTTTGAAACCTTATAATAATGAGAGTGTGTGTTCGATTTTTTCAATTAAAGACAACGTATCTTCATATACAGACAAATTTTTAACATTCTCTTTTACTTATAGAAAACGTTGAAAGAGTAACGAAAATTAAAATTTGTTCTTTTATAACATTTTGTGGGCCTGGGCGATTTTTTCGCATTTGAACAGGAATAGTATAATAGAGCTCTCCATGAAATAAATTTAGAAGATTTCAGACATGTGTCTTTTGTAACGAGCAAAATCCTACATATCTTTGCTTAGAGAAGCACAGCTGGATTCACTTTATGGTTTATTGTGGGCGTGTCTTTTAACCGATACGATCCATTTTCAATGCCAACTTGCGCGTAAGAACTTCCAATGTTTTTGCCGAAGTTAATATCTTAATTTTTGAGTTTAGGAGAGTGTCAACGCCATACATCCACACATATATAAAGACCGACAAACATTGCTACATCGATGCAGAATTGACGCTGATCTGTACTCAGTCTCTGATGATTCAAAGGAGAACATAAAATAAAATAAAACCATAAAAAAGAATCCAAGGAATTGACGTACTATAATATATACGCACCTGTCAAACATTCGCGAGGTGCAATATAGTAGAACAAATATTATAATATATTGTTACGAATTTTTGCTACTCTTTATACGGTCCGTATCACTAGACCGTGGATATTATTTTCAAGAGAAATGCACTTCAGAATTCTTTTAACTCTAAGTTTCTTTCTTTACAATCTATTCTTTAAAGCTAGGATTATTTACATTTTACTTTGGCATTACTCTCGACTTCTCAACACAACAATTATTATTCTTTACTTGAATGTTCTCTCACGAATCAATGTTCTCGTATCAATTAGATATTCTCATACGACTTAAGAGTTGTCGTGCGACTCAGCGTTCTCGCATCACTAACTCTGCTTACGCAAATAGCCTACTTATATACATTTTTACAAGCAAGCTACGATCACCTAACTTCATGGCTTCATTTTTAATCCGTTAACCTGCTTTTCTGCTAATCGTTTTTCCCGGCCGGCAGCTGTATGACGCCCCGCGCATGTACACCTGAATTTTTCTCTGTCTGTTTTTCTGCTAATCTTTTTCGGCGGCCGGCAGCTACGTGACGCGCCGTGAATATGCACTATTACTTACGAAAATCAATTAGTTAGCATTAACTGGATTTGGGATTTTCGTAACAATATATTTAATTGTTTCATGTTCAAATAAACTTGAATTGTGAAAACGTAGTACACGGACAAGCCTATTAATTGACATAGGTCTATGAAAAAAAAGGAAAAAATGATATTGAAAAAAGTTTGAAAGAAAGTGCGGACAAGCTTGGTATTTTGGAAACATTGAAATTCTACCAAGACAACAACCTCAAGCATAATTCGAGAATGGTTCTTATATAATTGCCACAGAGTGCTTCACTCTCTTCCCCTCTCACCCATCAAAAATATGTCGGATGAATTAGACCGCCATGTGCGAAAACACTCAATCTCTTCCGCCCAAGATCTAAAAAATAGACTGTAAGAAGAATGACTGTTTTCTACACAAGAAAAATTAGATAAAATATGTCAAAACGTTTAGATGACATTATCAAGCAAAACGGATATCCTTCCAAATGTTAATTTTCAATAATATGCTGTTTTTTGACTTCATATCCTGCCTTATATAAAACACCAAATATTAACGACGTTTTCTTTTTTGGGTTGTTGAAGTTATCTCATTTTCTTATTTACTGGATTAATGATTTGTTTGTTTTTCTTTTTTTTTTTATTTTAATATGTATTCCCTAGTAGGACAAAATAGTAAAATAAATTTTTATGTTTGGGCAAGCATTTATTTTTTTTCGAGGGAAAAATCCAATATTAATGAGACTCACTGTGTATTATTTTTTATAACTAACAAGAAAGAAATAGATTGACATACGCCTCAGTCAATTCACCCCGGAAAACTTTGTCTGCTCGTCTGTATACTCTTTCGTCGATTGTTCGTGGTTGACTTCTAAAGATTAATTTGGAAGTAGGGTTGGCACAACAACTAATGATCCATCTACGTTACTTGTAAAAATTCAAATAGCCTTAAAGACGAAATCGTGCCATATGGCGCAGCCACAATTAGAAAAATACTTTTCAATATCTATGCATGACCGATTTAAACCATATACAAATAACACCAGAAGATCTTCCAGAGATATTTGGAACAAATTGTTGGCCGTTGTCGTATTTGGTACGCCTGCACTCATTGCACGCGTTTTTTTACAAAAAATGATAAACGCATGAAAAGAAATTTTTGAGTAACATGACATTACATAATATGACAATTCAATATGCGAGCTAAAAGAACGTAGTAGATAAAAAAAAAACAATAAATTCAACTCATTTCATCCTACCAACATATCCACGTCAACAATGAAATAGTTAATGTCGCAGGTATACATCGTTTTCTGTTTGTTGAATAATATGCGATTCTATTATTATTTTCTTATTATTATATTGTAATAATATTTGAAGGTTATTAGTGTAATTACAGAATTGTCTTTGATGGTATTTATTCAGTGCAATAGCTAACAAATAAAAGAAATGTAAGGTTCATTGGCAATGGCCTCTTGCTGCGCGCTTACCCGGTCGTAATTGGCCATTTAACTACTGAAGCTTTGCTCCTCTGAACTAGTTTTCGTATACAATTTTTCTTACTGTAGCTCAAAACTACAAGTTCCTTTGTTTGTACCAAAAAATGCTAATTTACCAATTCATAATTTACTTATAATAACCTCAATTTTGGTACAATAATTGCCGATTCGCTACTTCCCATTAACAACATATTTCCATATAGAGGTAATTATGTACAATTGATTATCGCCAAGAGGTTAATCAGATACCATCATCGCCAGCTCTCGAACACTTTCTTTCAAATTTTCCAGTGCAATGCATTAATAACTACGGGAAGCTTAAAAAATGAGAGCCAAATTGACATTTATTTGTATAAACAAACTACGTATGGTAAACAATAACAAACATGCAAAATTAAACAAATAAAAATTGATGTACAATTCGACAATTGAAAAAAGTAATATAGTTAAATCCAGTTTTTAAATTTTTGAGTTTTTTATTACAGAAAAAGTTAATTACTATATATTCTTTTGTATAGAATGAAAAATGAATTTTAACAGTTTTGTTATAATACCTTGTTAATGATTACCTCATATAAATAATGTCTTCTTCATCACTATATTAAATTTTCTCTTCCATTCCTGTATGCCAGTTTTCGCTACTTTTTTTCTCATATATGGGCAAATAAAAAGAAGATCCAATATATAAAAAGTTTTACTTTCAGTATTTACTTAATTTTTATGTAAATTTTTATGCGGGGTATTAGTTTAAAGATTATTTATATATTTAAGATTGCTATGTTCATAAATTTCGTGGCAGCAATTTTCTAACTTATTGAACTCATTGTCTCAATTGTTGTGCTTCCACGCAAGCATCACCACCATCATCTTTATAGCTTGCCTGGAGAACTGGAGTATTCAAATGACCTGCTTTCACTTTGTAGTGCAGCGCCGCACAAACGCTTGTGGTGCTTCCCAGTTTCTTTGGGCTGAAGCAGCTCTTTCGCCCTCCCTGTAGAATTCGCCAGCGATCTAGAGAACTGTTCAAAACCTGTAGTTAGATTTTCGAAATACTAAATACCGTAATACTAACGTTTGTATACATCAACCCATCTTTCCACAATGTTACTCGCTAAGCGCAACGTCGGCGGTATATATGTGCTCCTCAGATCGCCGCTCATACCAGTGTTGATTAACCCTAAGTATTGCGGGCTACGTTATTATTATATGCAGGCGGCTATGAAATAGGCTACAGTCACCAGTAAAATCTGACTATTTAAGTTAGCTCGTGATTGTCGGTGAACACGGCCTCTGAGTTACATCGGAGACGTCGCAGGTGTAATTGCAGAGCTAGGTAGTTCGGGAGATATGGGGGACTTTTAATTTTATTTTAATTTTTGTCTCACGGACACTCCACAGACGGTTACATCTAAAAGAAATACACATGCTTTACTCCTACAGGAATTAGTGGGCGGACGAAACCCACTTACCGAACGAGCAGATCATAAGCGCTGGGCCACTTTGCACCCTACCCGGTCACTTTCGGCCCATGATTTGTAATGGGAGACCCCGAAATTTGATTCGATAACTCTCTAAGTTGCTTTGGTCTCATATAAGAAAAAAAAAAGTTCAACACATTTTTAACCTTTTTCTCTTCTTTTTGATTCGTATGGCTTTAAATAACAAAAAAAAAACAATATTGATGTATATATGTGAACTAAAAGGGAACAGGTTAAATTAATACATGATTATTTCATGGTAGGAAGATAAAACAACTCAAGTAAAGGACAGCTGATGTAACTGCAAATTCAATAGGAGGAAAGTAATTAAAACCACTCTTAACGATCTATTGAAGAACTTTGAATGTAACCGTTTCACCAGGTATAAAGAGAAGCCAGAGGACTGCGGCTTAAGAAAACAATAAATCGGTTGAAAGTCTTGCTAAAATCAATGTCCATCACATCTGTCTGTGATTTCTAAAAGGCTTCATTTTTTTTTGCTGAAACGCACGATACACGAGTTGACAAGAGGAGCAATATGTGGATTAACAATGCGCTCGAAATGTTTCAGCATGGTGTTGAAATTATTCAAAAACTCATTTTTATGAACTAACCTAAAAGAAACTGCTCTTAACAGAAAAACACCAATTTTCAGAAAATGTTTAAAGGTTTGGCTTATGACGTCAAACAGTTTAAGAGCACATAATTTAAAACTACGTAACGCTTATCCAAGCAGGCCAGTGTGCAAACTTACTCTTCTCGTTCTAACTTTTCAACCTCCTTTTCAATCGTGCTCATTGGGTACTTGTCGTATGAGTAGCTCGATAATTTAAAAATTGTTCGGTATATAGATTTTCCGGAAGTTTAGATAAAAGCAAGTGTATGGCCGCCATATCGCAGTCCTGCAGAAATATATCTTTAGCCTGCTATATCCAAGACGATTACTAACTGAGGAAATCGGAATATCTTGGCAATCTAAATATTTTCTTCATCCGAGGTCAGGTTATGAGTTAGTCATGCTTGTAACAATGCTATGCTGAAAGTGCTGGAAGATATCCTTCCGCAGTACGATTAAGATAATTTAATTACCTTAGTGAGGATTGATTTTTCCATGGCCTTTGATACTGTGAACCATAAGAAAGTTAAAATGTTACTTCGGCCTGTTTTCTATGGCGACAAAGCTTATCTAGAAAGCCTACTTTAACGTGTTAAAGTTGGCACTCCTTTTTCAGACCTAAGAGAAACCCCTAATCCTCTATCTTCGGACCGATCCTCTTTGGCATCTTTATTAATGAATTTAGTCACATGTAATATGCACTTGTATCCTGACGATGCGCAAATTCGCTTTATGATCATGTGCGTTAATAAATGACATAGCCAGACAGATTACTTATCATTTAAATTCGGTTTGCACATTGTCATAAGGTAAATGAATTGTGGACAATACATCCATGACAGCGAAAGCGACTTCATCTGCTACCTGTTGCTCTAGTAGCAGAAGCGATTATTATTTTTTTTTTTTTATTATCAACGAGTAAAACTAAATAATAAACAGACATTCTTAAAATTTTGCTTAGTTTTATTTTATTATTAATCAATTAAAATTTCTTTAAAACGTTTTAGTAGCAATATCGGTCAAGGAACTAAAGAGAACGAAGGCTGACCTTATTGGATATACCAATCGAGATATGGCTTTAATAGAAACTGTAAGAAATAGTACTCTATATCTGAAACAATACACTTATATACTTTATTTATATACAGGGAGTAAGTCGGACATCTAATTTGATGGCACCTATATTATTGGAAGGACGCTGGGGCGGAATTTATACCGAATTCGAATTTCATCCAAAAGGCAAATTTACTTTCTTCTGATTATGTCCGTCAAATATGTAAGTTCTGTTGTCTCGATACTGCTAGACTAGCTTCACTCCTTATTTTCGCCAAATTTTAGTTATATGGAACGTGTACGAAGAGTGCGAGTATGTAATGGTTATGTCTGGCCATACCGGTGCAATTCTAGAATTCTTTAATACTGACGGCTAGCAAATTTTTACTTGCTCTACCGATAAAACTTTACAAATGTGGGACATATTGACAAGTCAACGGGTACGCTGTTTAACAAGTAATAGCAATTTTTTAAATACGGTGCACAGTACTCGAGGTGGCACGCAAATGTTGTGTACTGATGAAGATGATCGTACTATACGTTTATGGGACAAGCGCAAAATTGTCTGTAAACACTTTGGAGGCATCTTATCAGGTGACTTCAGTGACCTTTAATGATATCAGGCAGTATAGACAATTGCCAAACTGTTATACGAGGTGTGGTAGTAAAATAGCATTCCTCCTTGGGTCAAAATACGTCGCTGTACCAAATTTCATCAAAATATCTCAAAAATTGCGACCAGTAGTTTGAGCACAAATTTACACATGCAGACAGTTCAGATTGTGATTCTGACTCGATCCGTATAATAAAAGATGGGTCTGAGTTAAGCCCTTCTGCGTATTACATACGTCCGCACTAACTTAATATACCTTCTACCACAGGTGGTATAGGATATAATTAAAGCCTTATCGTTACCTGATTAACAGTATGACAGCGCAGGGTATTTAATAAAAATATCTGTCAAATTCTAACCTTCTATTCCAATAGCCGGAGGAGGACAGACATCGCTAAATTGTATCAAGATCCTATGCCAGTCAAGCATGTGTATGTGTATTTATAATGATTCTGATAGAAATTTTCCTGAATGTTAGGAACAGACTCCTCATAGGTCTTTTACACCGTTATTATTTGGAGATGGAAAAGCAGTCGAAGTGTCGTACATATAACCCAATAAAGGCACAGTATAAGCTTGTCTACGAAAAATCTTTTTTTTTTTTAACGCGAATTTGTTATGCTGCCTTGCCCGTCCCCATTGAATAAAGTCGAGAAATTTCTCTTCCCTAAAGTTTTCCGATGAGTATGAACTCATGTAATTTATTAACTTAAGTAACCAAAGGTGGCCGTATCGAACTTTAGCTGTAACGGGAAAGCAGAAAGTAGTAAACTACTAAAAATGCTCAATTTTTCTTTATCTTTATTGCGCTCTTTATCTTTCTCTTTTACCGCATCTTTCTCTTTATCACGTTCCCTTTCTTTATCCTTGCGCTTGTGCTTATCTTTGTTGTCTATGTTTTCTGCAAGAACCATTCGAAAACGTAAATGAGTAATGTTGTCGTTAAGTTTTTCTTAATGTGCTCTTACTCTCATTCTGATTGGTTTTTGCTCATTTTTAGAGACTCTACGTTTGATTTTTACAAATTCTGAGAGAGAATGCTTATATGGGAAGAAATTTATTTCAGCTTTTGTTTACTTCTATCAAAAAACATACGTATTTTTTCTCATACACATTCTATGTGGTTTTTGTTCATTTTTAGAGACTCTACGTTTGATTTTTACAAATTGAATCATAGCCTGGGATATTCGCAAACAAGAAATTTTACATCATTTGAATTTGTGATATACTTAACAATTTTAACACACTTAATTTGATATGATTTGATTGAATATATACAAATCACTTCTTTTTGCGCTTTTTTCTTTGCGCTGATTTCTTTTGTTTTACAGAAAACCGTTAGCTAGCTTTTTCCTTTACACCGTTTAAGACGAAAATATTATGTGCGGTGAATACAGATAGCACAGAGTTGTTTTTAATAAATAATAAAAATGGTGAACAAAAAATCTCTCTCATCTGTTAAATGAGAAGAAGTACTAAAGCAGCCATGCGCACTTCTGTTAAATGAGAAAAAGTAACAAAGAAGAGAGAGAGAAGAAGAATAACAAAGCAGACGAGTAGTGTTTTATTTGAGCAAATAGTATATATAGTCACGTTTGCCCTCCGCATGTATTCGGGAGAGATCTTTCAAAATCTCCCCCCAAATACCATGAAAACAAATATAATCACAACGTCAAATTATGGAATTTGGAATGCCTCTGTTATCTTTGAAATTACGATGTTATCGAGCAATTTCAATACTTCGTTGCTAGTACTATTCCATTCTTTCGATCTGTGTCGGCGTGTTCGACTCGATAGTTTCCAGAGAGTCTTGAGAGTCTTAGTACACTATCCCAAAGACCAGCTGTTTTCAGTTTTGATAATCGTTATTTGCTTATGGGTTATTTTCAATCGCCGGGACGCGCAAAGGCAAGCGCACCCTAAATTAGGAGTAGAAGCTGAAGATGTGGAAGAAAATGAGCTAGAAGAACACAGTGGTGATCAAGATGTTTGAACGGATGAACCTTCGTTATGGTATGCTCAGGATATTTGTGTATATGACTATACATTACTTCCACAAGAACCAGTAAAGTTGTAATTGAAACAATTTTTCTATATGTATACAAGGAGATTTATTATTTATTATTTAAGTAAGTAAGTGCATTTTTGCTTTCAATAATTTGAATAAAAAATATTATACTAGTAAGTAAATAAGTGCATAACTTGAATATTATTCGATTAATTTAGCATACATATACTGTTTTTTTTTAAACAAAATCAAATTTAATTTTTAGCCTTGATGACTGTTCATTACAAAGAATGTTAGCATGTTCTCCTTTTCGATAAGCGATGTTATACTTCTATTAACAGCAACTGAAACATTAGATATTTAGATGTAAATGGAAAGCACCGGAAACGAAGAAAAAAAACGTTGGTGAGGAGTTCTACAACATGCTTGGAAAAACTGTACCTCCATTATACTTGCTATATCCAGGCTGTACTCCAGGCTTCTTGATTTATCATTTCATTGTTATTTCTTCGGATTAGGACGAGGACGTCTTAAGCCCAAGTATTTCCTCCTCTTGCATTGTGTGCTTGTTTCGATTGCGTTGTCAACAAACTGCTCTAATTCGGGTGTCGTAGTCTTGGCTTGTATTAAATTTAAATTATTACCTATCGTTTTTGGAGTAGATAATCCTTCTGGCTGATTTCTGATATTTAATTTTGGATTTAATGACAAAAAGTGATTTTTACGAATCATCAATGAAACATTCGCCTTTTTCTCATCTGCTGGCAATTTGCTACAGCTGGGATAATCTCCATTAGATGACACTGAAGCTAAAAAATAGATATGATATAGAAATTTCTAGATTCTGTTTTGTTGGCTATTTGCGCACTGCCGTTTGCCGTTTTTCTAAACTTGGATTCCATACTTTTATTCGACATCCGAGCTTTTAGATCTTTTAGTTCAGTTCCATAATCCGTTTCCTGCAAATTGCCTTGAAATGCTCTTAGAATATTTTGGACGGATTTCTGCCCTTCTTCCGATATGGAGATCTTTTTACCATTCGATGTTTGAAAACCTGCAGAAATAAGCGAAGTTACCGGATTATTGACCTTGCCCATCTCACCTTGATGCGTTTTATTTTCCACATTATTTCATCTTCCTATCGACTTTGGGAACTAAATTCTACGCTTTCAGCCATTTTTCAATTTTTGCACAAGTGAAAACCTATTTCTCCAAGTCGTAATCAAATCCTAAAAAAATGGAAACTTTTCAATAAGTTAATAAAAAATTTAAAATTTGAAAACAAAATTGACAAACTGTCATATTTTGCACGATGTATAGTATGATAATATATAAACGTAAAATCGTCTGTTTATTGTTGCCACAATGATGAACAGGTTGCTTAACTTTCCGTTGCTGATGTGAAAAATACTTCAATACTTCAATTTATGTTCGTCCATTTTTCAAATTGAATTTAATTTAATTAACAAAATAAAATAGTTGTATCCAACGGACCAGCTTTAGGCCTAAATAACCATTTTATTTCTGCACCAATATGCCTTCACTATTTGCCTCCGCTTTGTCAGTGTGTCCGAGTAATGCTAAGGTATATATATATATAAGTCCCGAATAATGCTAATATATATTATTAAGGATTGGTTGGTTGAAAATATATTTTATTGATAGACAATAGGATAGTGTGGGTGTGTGTCAATTTTTCCAAAAGTCAACAAAACGGATGAATTCTACGAAAATTACATCAAGTACTCTGTTGTTATTCTATTTGTAAATGCATACAAACATTTCTTAAAATCAATTTCAATAGGATGATGTATTTTATCAAAAATTTTGATTCAGAAATGTTTTTTTAAAATCTAAAACACTTCAAATATTGTTCTTTTGTAATAAACTTCCATCGTGGAGAGATTAGCTTCTCCATTTTATCCACCGATCGACCATAATTTGCGCATATTGGCCGCGAGGGCGAACTACTCCTACAACTCATTGGTGTCACAAAACAACAGTTCGTGATGGGATCATAAACTTGCACATTTTTTCTTCAAACAATTCAAGGGAAAATTAAAATATACGTATTGAGATTTTAATATTATTCATATTATTCATGGCGTGTGTTTGAGTCTATAGAGCCTATAGAAAAAATGCGGACACATGCGGGTTGTGCAGAATTTGCGGTATACAACAATAAATTTCAAATGCCGCTACACTTGCTCTACATATGAGAGATGTAAAGCAAAGTAGTAAAAAAAACAAAAAAAAGAATAGCAAATATGATGACACTGAAATTGAGTATGGTGATTATGTTGATTATGGAATTGATAATGGTGTAGGCCTAAAGGGAAGCCAGCCATTTAAAACAATTGGCAACGCGCCTATAACGGTACCGCAAGGGTGGCGTGGAAAACCGTGAAATTTAATGTATTGATATTGATACGATTTTTGCAATTATTTGCAATTGTCTAATCTAACTACGGTATACGATTGTTGTTGCAAATTTAATTTGTAATAAAATTTTGTTTTGCTAAGTTCAGTTGTGAGTTTAGTGGTCGCATGCATTCTACCAAACAAGCCTTAGAAGTGCATATACGTGCAATGCACGAGTTTTATTAACGAAAAATGAATATACTTCTCTAATATACTCGAAGAATCTCGACTATCGACTCAATAATTGTGGGTTCGAATCTCAAGTGCTCTTAATACTACAGAAAGCAACTCTGTTATCTTTGCAGACGATATCGTGTCGAATGAGACGATATTTTTTTTAAACTCTGCAAAGAAAAAAATCAGCTAACGGCTTTCTGTTAACTTCGAGCTTACGACGGAGTGGTTGGTGCAAATTGCGAAGTTCTGAAATTATAAAAAATCGGTTTCTTGTTTAAATTATACAATATTGGCATATTAGCTTCTTGTTAAAATTATAACAAATAGTGTAAATAGTATAAAAATTATAACAAATAGTACAAATAATTTGTAATTTTGTTTAAATTATACAATATTGGTGTATTGGTTTCTTTTTAAAAGTGTAACAAACAGTGTAAATAGTATAAAAATTGTAACAAATAGTACAAATAATTTGTAATTTTGACTGTAAGCGAATTTAGGTAAGTGAATTTTATAATATTATATATATTTTATTTATTGCCGAGGAGATCCTTCAGAGATTTGCATAGTTTTCCTTGTTGTTGGTGTCTCCTTATGAAATTTTAAAATAGGTTCTTGCATTTAGCCGCATTTTTTTTCGGTTTTCATTTTTAATATTGGCGGCATACAAGAACAAATATGTGCAAGTATGTGCGCCGCCACGCTTGCGTTTACTTTAACATACGCTTGTTATATATCACCAAAGTATGGCGGCGAACACTTGTATTTACTATGTGTGCCGCCATGCTATATAATTAAACAATTCTGAAATTAGTCGTTCAGATCAAAACAAAAATGATACAGTATCTTTCAATTTTGCTGAAGCTAAGCGTTTATTATTGAAATCAATTTTTTGTTGGTTTCAAAAAGCATTTGCAGTATCTTTAATAAGGATTTTTTGCAAAATGCAAATACTATTATGAAAGCATAAATATATGTATGTATGAGCACATATATATGCATACATACCCACTCTAATTTTCTCGATGATTCGACGATGTCATTATAACTTTGCTAACCTAAGCGATTTTATTTTATATGTAATATATAATTATTAGATCCTACACCACACCTACGCGTCATGTCTCGTTTTGTACCCTGCTTTCTTAAAGTGTTTTCAAATTCATTTGTGCTGGAAGTTGCATCCACAATGGTTTTATCCAACTCTTGCCAGAATGATGGCAATATTTTGCTTGAACAATCACTGAATGCTAGAAAACTTTTATGTATTTTTTTATTTATTTTATTCATTTATTGTTTTCACTAAAAGAATCAGCGGAAAAAAATATGAAACGGTTTTCAATATTTCTTTGTCTCACGATCGAAATGTCTTTAATAATGAATTAATGTAAAATCTCGGCAACGATTCGTTGCAAAACACTTGATTACAATATCCTCAAGATACTCTTTTCGTCCTTTGTAAGCTGCAATGGCAGTCATCTTGAGCATACCTATCTTCTGTTCAAATTTTCATGCAATGGGCAAATTTATTTCTTCTATTAACGAACCTGTGTCAGTACTTGGATGCATTAAACGTTGATCGAACGAATTCCTGAACCAGTATATTGCAAAAAGACTATATATGATGAATGCGCCTCCATCGTATGCTCTCTATGCTTTCGTTGCCAGTTCAAAAGCAATTTCCATTCTCACCATATAAAAACAGATTGGACCTAATGTTTTTACTAAAGCTGATAAATTGTGCTATAGATTCACCAGCCTTGTTAAAAGGAATTACATTCAATATTTCTATCCATCCGTTTACAAACTTTCGGCTTTTAAACCTTGGTCAATGTGGATGAATATGTGAATGTCGCATGTGAATCGCATGTAAAAATTGGCAAAATTTTCAATCTTATTATCTGCATCTCGAACTCTATACAAGCCGTAAAAAAGACTCTCTATATGTCGTTCGAGCTTTGCCGATGTCATAACTTGGCAACACCGAAAACTAAACAAGTCATGTAACAAAGTTAGTTAATATGATGTTCAACTAAAGATTACCTGCCTTATTCTGGCTTACGTCCTGTCCTCTTAGTGTTCGTTTACACTCCAATGCTTATGATTCTTAAGTTTTGAAGTTGGATGCAACATATTGTCATCTCTCGTAGCAAATTAATTAACAAAGATCGTAATTAACTAGTCTGTTAAGTATAAGTATAACTCCCTCATTATAATAATATGCCTAATTCAGCCATCTTCTAGCCTTGATATTAGGCGGTAATGAGTTCCATAACTTTACGTCATTGATAAAAAATAGCCGTGATGATCTTAAATACTTATGGTCTGGAAGAACCAAACTCATCGAGCGTCTGGATCTCACAAAAAAGATTTTCTCAAATAGACATTTTGGCACGCAAGTATAAAGAAAGAAAGAAAGAAGTATAAGAAATTATGAAAGATCGGAATTTCAAAATGTTTCCGCGATATTCTGTCATATTTACGCTTATTGAAAATGTATCTGGCACACTTATTGACGCCTGTAGCTTAGCGCTTACCTGTGCTTCAAAAAGTAAATTCTTGGAACACAAGTGCAAGGTAAGCTGATTAGTTACTAACCGCGCAACAACTTTCGACAGATCAGCAAGTCGGTATCACCTGATGAAACTGGCGCAGCCCGTTTCGTAATAGATCACTTTTCAACAGTCTGGAAAACTTCATGAAGTGATTACATGATTCAATCCATGAGTCAATGAGGAGACCACGGCTGGAAGGACAAATTTTAAAAATGTAATATTGACATTATCATAACCAACAGCCTTAGATTTGATATGAAAACTTGCTAAATTTAGATCACGTCATTTGCTGTTTTGGGCATTTTCCAAGGTGTGGGCTTTCATGACAAGCATGCCTTTCCATGAAAATTGCTTATAATTTTTTTTACTATTACACACAACGAGTGAATAAGTGTACTGGAGAAAGCTGTGTAGGGCATCTTATTATCGGGACCGCCCAGCTATAATTTCCGTACTTGTGACGACTGTCTGGGCACGTTATGAATGTTTTTAAGAGAATTAGTGCGCATGTTACGCAAGACATAAATTTGGTTGTCTTTTGTAAAGTCTTCTTAAACTCGCGCATGGAACTCAACAAAAGATGGAATAGTTGCATTAGACGAAGAGGTGAAGGATGAAATTTTGGCGTTGATGAAACGAAAACAAATTACATATGTTATGTCATCAACTTTGATTTTTTTCGCTTATAACAGAATTGTAGTCTTTTGTCACATATCCAAATATTTAGCTATTTTTTGCTTGCCATGTTTTCCTATGAATGAAAAAACAAATTAGAAAATTATATGCGACTATGGCCGACCGCTCTATAGTATATTTATCTTAAAAAAGAAAATAAAAGTAATAATTTCTTTTTATATATGCCATCACATTATGTCCTGTTTGGAAGAAAGACATTATTGTATACTCTACGAAATAAAGAAGATGCAATTAGTTTTAAAAGAAGATGGTTCTGAGATTTGAGAAAATTTAACACTTGTATTTACTGTGTGCTTACAGTGAGCAATAGCATTATATACATGTATATGTGCGTACTTATACATACTTTTTTCTGCTCGTTTTTTTTTTTTTTTTATTTATATTAAATTAAATTTGTTTTTTTTTTTAGTAACGTCGCCGCGCTGCACGGGGGTATTCACTCTTCACCTCTCTCTTCTACATTTTATGTTTAATTATAATTTTTTACTTGACACTTGTTTAATTTTTCTATTTTTCGTCTTTTCATGTTTTTCGTGCCTGTGGTAGCTAATGAGTAATGAGCAGAAAACTCATATTGTTCTTAATAAGTATTTCTAAACGTTTTGCGAATAATTCAGAAGCAAACAGAGGAATAGAAATGGCCTATAAGCAAAGGAATTAGAAACCATTTGAATTTATGTAACCTTCAGGCATGACAGAAATTTTGTGTTTATCGCGAAGCTAGTCAGAATTTGTAGAGTTAGACGAAAAAGGCCTTTGACGCCGGGGATTTCTTGTAGATTTCAGTTAGATGCAGATGCCCGTGCACAACGCACAGTGTCGTCGTCAAATATAGGAACACCACAGGCAGCTTTATTCGCGGCCATTTGATTTCGCAATGATTTTTAAAATTTTATCTACAAATAAATCCAAAATGATTATTTAAAGGTTTCTATGCACTGCTTTTCAATATTGCACTGTTTTGCAACTTAGACATAGGCCACATTAAGTATATTATTATATATGTAATAAAAAAAATCGTTTGCTTTAAAGGGTACCTTCAGAAGTTGATGATAGCTCTGAAGTGTTCCTTTTAAAGGAGAACTGTTTTGTAGAGGTTGATGAAAGTTCAACAAAACAGTTCACAGTGCTAAAAATTGAATAAATAAATGAAAAAAATGAATAAAAACAAATAAATAAAAATCAAAAAAAAAAAAAAAAAATTGAATACAGGGCGGAGCTAGTAATATTTGGTTATAAGGATTTAGTATGTAGATGTTTTCATTATTATTTTGAAATTTTAATTTAAGTTTTTTTTATAAATTTGAATTGTTATTACTTTGCAATGTAAAAAAAATGTAATATATAAATAAATTGAAATTAAAAATAGTTGATCGGTGTTTTATTTTATATATATATATATTCAGTTTAACAATACAGTGCTAACTGGGATGAATTTCTTTCTTTTCTTCTTTTCAGGTTATATTATTAATATTGTATATTATTTATATTATTTATATTTATTATGTTATATTTATTATATATTGTGAAGTCGGATCAACAAAAGAAAGGAATATTTAACAGAAGAAAAAAGCAAGAAACGGTGCAGATCATCCGGGGAGTTTGTTTGCTGCAGCGGCCCAACTCTTACGAAACCAGGAAAAACTCCTTCTACTTTTTACTTTTTCACAAATATCCAAGGAAAATTTTCTAATCAGCTTTTCTTTCAGTGTCCATAACAAAGCCAACAATAATAACACAATAACAGCGTAAAACTTGTGGGGGCCAGAGGGAGTCGAAATATTTAATAGAAAAGAAAAAATAAAAGAAAAAGGAAAATACAGATAGAAAAAAAAAAACACAAAAAAGAGAAACAGAAAAAGGAAATTTAGAAAACAACAAAAAATAAATAAATAGAAAAGGTAAAAAAATAAAAGAAAAAAAGGGAAAATACAGAAAAAGAAAGAGAGTAAAAAAAACCAAAATTGAAGTTCGATATTTACACCACCGCATGGTACGCCGACCATATCTGCTACGTCGCCTCAACTGGCGAATGCGCAAATCACGACGGGGACAAAAGGCCTCAAACACAATCGCAATTGGAGGACGTTGAGTCGTTCACAGACCTAGGCGTCTTCTTTGATCGTAGGCTACGTTTCGATTTGCACGCTGAGTTCTCGATAAGCAAAGCTAGGTCCGTTCTTGGTTTCATCAAGAGGTGGTCCAAAGAGCTAGATGATCCGTATATTACCAAACGGCTGTATACGTGTTTGGTTAGGCCTGTACTTGGGTATGCTTCTATTGTGTGGTCTCCTTCATATAGGTGCTATGTAGACTCAATTGAATCTATTCAAAAGCTCGTTGTTTGCTCTTAGGAATTTGGGTTGGGATCCGTCTGCTTCTTTTCCCCCCTATGAAAATAGGTTGCTTCTTTTGTGCTTACCGTCTCTTGAAAAACGTAGATTTGTTCTTGGCGTTTGCTTCGCAATCAAATTAATAAACGGCGCTATTGACTCGCCGTCATTACTTGGAGAAATAAGTTTTAATGTTCCTAACCGCTTCTCTAGGCACTTTACCTTGGTTAAGGTTAGTCGTTGTAAATATAATTATGAGCTGTTTGACCCGCTCAGAGTTGTTTGCAAGAACCTAAATAACGTCTATCACCTTTTTTCATTATCGGACACTTTAAAGTCCATTAAAGCAACATTGCTTAATACACGAGATTTACCAATGTCGTACTTAAACTAGCTCTTAACCCTAAAAAGTCACTATGATTCGAAAATTAATTATTGTTAACTATTATCGATTGCCAAGCTTATGCATGTTTGCGATGGCTTAGGGGTTCATTTGCAACTAGGTTCTGTACCGGTTGTGGGTGTGGCTCTGTGCTAATTGTGTACATGCTTTTTTCTTTTTTTCCTTTTATTTTTTTTATTGTACTTATACTAAGTTTTTTTAATAATAATTAATTTAAGATTTACTTTAACAGTCATTTGAGCTCGACTGTTGTTTGTTTTAGTTGAGTTTCTGTATATAATAATGTAATAAATAAATAAATAAATATACAAATTGCAGCCAACACTAGCTCTACATGCGCCGACAACAGCAAATACAACCAACACAGAATCAAGTTCAACAAGCGCAAAACAGGCCCTACTTCCACAACAGCAACCACCGTCAACAAGAATCCTAAATGCAAATTAGTACGATGGCAATAACAAGCTCACCAACAACTTTAAACAACAGTTTTACAACAACAAACCGTACAACCAAGTTCTCAACAACAGTGGCAGCAATCGCAGCGACATATGGGCACATCGTCAACGAATAAGCCAAAATATACTATCAGTCAACAACAATTTAACTAATCAGGCCTACAACAACAACAGCTAATACTTCAGCAGGATCAGCAAAACCAGAATTACTCTATTGTTAACCAATCTAATGTAATCCCAGCCAAAACGCAACGATAATCCCGGCCAGAACCAACTACCCTCACATCAATCGTCAGCGGTAATATCACGACCGTCGTCGGCAGCGGTTTCCGAAGCCGTTGTTGTGCGACAACAGCGACAACCGTCAACAATTTCACACACCATGATACCAACAACGACAAAATCACGGCAATAAGTCAACCACAACCCAGGGTCTGTCAACCAAACGTGCGCCCATAGTGGCCAAAGTTGACACAAGCTGGACCTTCCTGGCCAACGGTCCGGCTACTCAACGTCGGAAAGCCAGAGGTACCAGAGCGCTGAGGGGGGCCAACGTCCGGACAACGATCCGACACGCTAACGTCGGAAAGCCGAGGAAATCATGAAATGATAGCATCCTGCTTTGCCCAAGCAACAGGCTCTGCGTTATCATAATGAAATGACACCAGCCTGCTCTGCCCAAGCAACAGGCTCGGCGTTATCATAATGAAATGACAGCACCCTGCTCTGCCCAGGCAACACGCTTTGCGTTATCATAATGAAATGACAGCACCCTGCTCTGCCCAGGCATTGTCATAATAAAATAACAGCACCCTGCTCTGCCCAAGCAACAAGCTCTGCATTATCATAATAAAATAACAGCACCCTGCTCTGCCCAGGCAACAGGCCCTGCAACCGTACTCCGAAGTAACAGCTGCCAACGCGGCCGTACTAACTCATCAGAAGCAGCAAACCTCCCCGCCACACCGAAGCCGTCGTCGACCGGCCAAGATCGGAGAGGCGCGTACCTCAGTCACTTCTTCCCCACGAAGAACAGAGGATCTGTGAGGACCCAAAGTCATCCCTCGTTTTGGGCTCACGGATTCTCCGTCTCTGGAGAGGGGAAGAAAGTGCTAGTTAAGGTAGCATAGAAGATAAGATAACTTAAGAATAGATTAAGATAAAATAGGAATAGAATATAGGAATAGATTAAGATAGAATAGGAATAGAATATAGGAATAGAATATAGGAATAGATTAAGATAGAATAGGAATAGAATAGGGATAGTTTAAGGGTAAGAATAGAATAGAGACAATTAGTTTTAAGTTAGTCGAAGGTAGGCTCTCGAGGCAGTCAGTCGTAGTTAGGCTCTCGAGGCAATCAGTCGTAGTTAGGCTCTCGAGCCAGGCAATCGAGTTAGTTTCGTGAACATCGGCGAATGAATAACGTGATTAAATAAAAGTGATTAAGAGGAAATGAATATTAAGGTATGAGAATAGAATTTATAAACACTGATGAAATTTGCTAAATGTAACCAATTAATAAAAAAAGGATCAAGTCACTGCAAAGATAACTTTTCTTGCGTTTTCCTTCCCTGGGCCGCTGAGCTGCCCCAGCCAAAGGAAACGTCCTCACAATATATATAGCATATTATTAAATAATTGTAAAATGGTGGTCATTCCTCACGAACTATTTGGCGACATATTGCAGATGTACCCAGACTTGTGGGGCTGGGAGATGACCACATTCGCTAGGAGGTAGCCGGGAAAGAGTTAGCGGACGTGTTGGCTGACACGTATAACAGTAGAGGATGTCAAGAATAAATAGCAATCGGTTACAAAGGGCATAAAGCGACCAAAAAACTCGGAGGGGATTAGTTGTACGGGTTTACGAGTTATACGGGTGGGCGCAGAAATTAGGACTGACAAACGCGATGGACAAGATGACTAAAAAAATGGCCAGGAAGCGGCGCTTCGCGTATGCGGAAAATCCGGTAGAAGTAGAAGCAGACATAGAGGATGAAAATTTACAGATTGACACATGTAGCGAACATTTGGTACGATTTGACAAATCGGACATAACCGGACAAATATCAACTGAGGGGGGAATAATCGAACTGACGGCGCAAGGAGAGAAGAACGGTAGGCCAATTACAATAGAAAGCCCTGATGTTTATTCTAGTAATAATGATATACACGACGAGGGGCCAACAACGTCGGCGGCAGCAGCGCGGAGAAAGAGGAGTCGCATTGAACCCGCTGCAAGCGAAGATAAAGGCCCGAGAACGGAAGTAGCTGAAACCTTAGTGGACATCGATGAGCTACGAGAGGTCGTGAGGAAATTAAGTCCTCACGATAAAGTTGTCCAACTGCACTTCGATGAAGTGTAGACAAATGCGGAGTCAGTATATTCTCGGGCGTATGATATACTTTATGGTTGTGGCTACGTCGCCGGAAGAAATGGTCCAAGAACGGAAGAGTACCGGACAATCCTCGTGTTCGGTGTACGTAGCATATCGACGACATTCAATACGCTACTTTGCGCCACCCCGATCACACGCTATAAGGGAAAAGTGGACTTATTGGACAGATGTTTGACTATCGCAGAGGAGATCAGACTAGAAGTAAAAGCGGTCGTCTGCGATAGAAGCTCACATAAGCTCACTGTCCAAATTGATCAAGGGCAAATATTATAGGCGACGAGCGGATGGCAGCGTGCGTGTCATCGTACGCTTATTCGATTACATCCACATTTTGGATGCTTTTCGCCAAAGAATGACAGCGAACGAGAAACAGTTCAATGCCAGCATTGTAAACACTATAGAAGCGCAGAACGGCCGCGCTGCCAAGCACTTAAAAAGTAGAAGTGCCAATTTAATGATTACCGCGCCTCGAGAATTTCTTCATACGGTCCAATTTTTCACCCCTCCAACAATAGCAACGTTGAAACTGGCAAAAAAAGAGCAACTCATCATTGCTCTCGAAAGATTTAACTCCATATTTCACAGCGCGAAAATCAACAGCACCGAATGGCAGGCTCAAAAAGAGGTGCTGAAAGAAGCCAAAAAATATTTAGCGGATAATGTTGATGCGGACCACCTACTTGGCGAAACCATCGAAACGATAGATAACTTCATGGATCTTATGGATGAACTCCTAGAGGCTGGGATAACTATCTACGGCTTCAGAACGAGCCAAGACCTCTAAGAGAGGTTTTTCTGTAAGATAGCGCCATCGAATAGGAAGTGAACCAGAAACCCGAAGGATATAATGAAACTGCTGGTCCGCCTGATAATATCGCAGATGCAATTTTGGCGAAGCTGCTTCAGAACAACGGACGACTGCTAAGTAATAGAAAATATGGACTATACATTGGAAGAAGAAGAACAAGAAGACTTCCTACCATACGGCTTGGATGGGGTGCCATTCATCGTAACCGGCTGGCGACTGACAGAAAAAGATAAACAATATTTCAGGCTGCTCACGGTCTATGAAATAGCTCAATATATACGTGAGCGCCTAAGATTTCAAACATGCCTAGACGACCTGACGCTAAGGAAGGGCGATGCATGCTCAGTAATTGCGAACTTTCGGCCAATGATTCGAGGCACCATACAATCCTGGCCCATAACTACCTGAATGCAGAATTTCCGAAGCACTATGTGTCTGAGGTTTTTCTAAAAGCCATGCCCATTTGCCTGTCCATTATGAACTATCACATGGTGAAGCGCAAAATCGGCAAGCGCACCCAGGCGACGATAGTGGCGAGGCTTAACTTTTTCAAGGCGTCGGGATCGTGCAGTAGCGGCAGTATTCACCGAACCATCCTTCTAGGGTTTGTAATATATTTGTTGCTGACCGGAAAAAAATGGATGCATCAAAAAGTTACAAATGTGTCAACATTTTAATGGTAAATACAAATATAATAGAAATATGTCGATATATTTGTAAGTTACATTCAGATGTTTTCCTTTAGATTTAAGAAGCCCGCCCGTAAAATGAAATAAATCAAATATTGGGCTTGGAGTGCCGCAAGTAAATGGTAAATACAAATATAATAGAAATATGTCGATATATTTGTAAGTTACATTCAAATTTTTTCCTTGAGATTAAAGAAGCCCGCCCGTGAAATGAAGTGCAACTCTCCGCTCATCGCCTCGTATACATGAAGATTTACTATATGCCAAAGGTGAGTTTGCGTTTATCTTTACTTATTATTATGTATAATTTATTCATTTCTTTTTGTTTCATTTTAGATTGAAAAAGAAGCATACACCTCCACTCACCGTTTCAGAAGAATGCTACCTCCGTAGGCGAAATGGTGAGTTGTGATCATCTTTATCAATCACAACATTTTTCCTTTTGCGGATGTCAGCACAGCAGCGTATTATTTTATGTATCATTATGTATGTATATATTAGCGGGGCTTTTTATTTATTATGTATTATTATGTATTAATTTTATTGTAAATGCTATTATAGTTTAAAGTTAAGTCTATAATGATATAGGCCTAAAGGGGAGCCAGCCATTTAAAACAATTGGCAACTCGCCTATAACGGTAGCTCAATGGTGGCGTGGAAAACCGCAAATTCTTTATGCCTTTTCAATTTAAAATGCTTTAGTCTTGTTTGCAGGCCCCTATAGATGACGCTCAAGAAATACTTCAGACGCGTTTTCCAATGCGCGTTACATTGATACGGAGCATGGCGGATCGCAGGCACGATTTCTATTATCCAAAGTTAATCCTTCGCAAATAATCTGTATGCGTATGGACAGGTGAGTGTTCGTAATTTTTCCTTTCTATATATATAATGTTTCTTAAACATATTCTTTTGATTATTATGATTTTTTGTTAAAGCAAAGTATAAACGTCATCTAAACAAAAACACGTTATCGGGGAAACTACTATACCTTCTTACACCGGTGAGCGTATATTGATGTTTCTTCCACGGGCAAAAAGTTTTTTCTGACCTGCGTGGATAAGTTTTCGAAATTCGCTGCCGTGCAACTGATACAGTTGTGAAACAACCTATCCTCCAGTTGATGAGTATTTTCCACCAGACAAAAGCTGTATTCTGTGATAATGAAAAGTCCTTAAATCCGGAAACCATTAAGACCAAAGACCAGTTCAATGTTCAAATAATTAACGCCCCACGATTGCACAACACCTATAATGTGCAGGTCGAAAGATTCCCTGCAGAAATAGCGATGTCGCATGATCGTTCTTTGTTTCGGTGCGACTAGAATTCGGTTTTTTTGTTCAATATTTTTCAGAATTGTGCCGTCGAGCAAGGCCGACCGGTGAATGTGTTTGGAGATTCTATCTGATTCTCGTAAAATGTGATGACTACACCTTCAGCGTTATCGTTTGTAGCCAACTCACAATTTTCAGTGGTCACGCTCGATAGCAAAATTGCTATTGTAAATGGTCTGGCCCTAATTTCAAATTACTTTCAAATTACAAAATACTTTACTATCGCAAAATATGTGTTCCAAATTCGGCATAGTTCATTTTTACATCAAATTACTATTATTATCATAAAATATTAAAACTTGGACATTTTTCCTTTAAAATACAAAATTGTCGTGAAAATCATTACGTAGGGAATGTTTTAAAAAATAGGCTGAGATGGTCCGAATTTGGCACAGTTAATTTTTTTTATCTTAAATTACTATTGTAATTTGATTTCCATCGTGAAGAAATGAAAATTAGAGCTTTTTGTCAGATGAACTCCAGTTTTCGTTGTATGAGAGGGGGGAAAAAAAATTACCGCAGCCGGCCCAAAGTTTTCACGCCAATTTAGGGTGGCGAAATACATAGACAATTTTGTCGAGAAATTTTGAAAATTGCAACTTTCCCCCATATAACGACTTTTCGAAATAGGTCATGACATTCGGGGTGGTGGAAGAAGTGGACCGATGCGAACCATATAGGGTTCGACAGCACGTAAATGTACCAAATTTTATAAAAATATCTCTAAAAATTGCGACTTTCAACTTGAACACAAATTAACATGGACAGATCTCAGACGGACAGGGGCAAACGGAGGGTCAGATCGATTCAGAATATTATTTTGAATCGATAGATATAATAAAAGGTGGGCCTATCTTAAGTCTTTTTGCTTGTTACATATGTGCACAAAATTTAATATGCTCCGTGTGTAGGGTACAACATATAGACTATCTAAGAAAGATAGTTTGTTTACAAAAAAAAATAGTAATAAAGAATTTGTGAGGAGAAAAAATTTACTCTCACAAGAGTAATAAACACATTCAATAAGAAATGTACAGGGAAGTAAATTTTATTCTCAAATTTTACTCTCAGCTGATTTTACAACGTAGCAGCCATCAAATCGTAACAGGGGGAAATTTTTATAAACATCAACTAGAAATGTATTACGAAACGAAATTCCATACTCTCACTTATTCTCACATAATTCAAAATTTTTGAGGCAACAAGTGGGTCAAAATTCTCACGTAAGGCAAATTTTTAGTGCTTATTCTCACATAAGGCAAATTTATAGTCGCAACCTTCTGTTCACTAGTATTAATACTCCCAATTTTTTTTTGCTCAATGGATTCAACTTTAACAATCAAGCGTAAAACTATAACAATAGCTGGGATTAAAAGCCAGTAATTGGCAATAGCGGAAAACTGAGAAGAAGAAAACAATAAAATAAATTCGAATGCGAAATTCTCGCCGCGTATTTCATATTTACCATCTAGTTTCTCTGTTAAAATGGCTACACTGTTCTAGTTTCTCTGTTAAACGATTAATAAACACAAAAAGAATTTAAAGCCAATCTACCATAGATATTCACCATGGCTTCTGCTGAACACCTACAGTGTTCCTCTTTTTTCGCAATCCGCCAGGCCGTTTCAACTTTCCAGCGCTTCTTTTATACGGCTAGTAACGATCTTCTCGTGCATTTTGCATGTCCAACAAGCAAATCGGTCGATACATTGTTGGTTCATTCGGCGGCGTATTTGGTTTCTCCAGAAGCACGAGCGTTCGATATTTCCACTTGTCCGGGAAATGTGTTCTACCAAGGATGCATAGAACATATAACAAACACAACAACTAGCTGTAGGAGCTGAATCAGCTGAAGAAGTTGGAGCAACTTATTTAAAAGTGTTATTTTTGTTGTCAAGGGCTATGATCTTAATGATTGAACGCAAAACTAACGACGTGTTAGCGCTCTTCGGCCGGTGCTATTATCGACAACCATATCAACAATCCACACCAAAAGGAGTATTTAAAAGTATTCTTTTCGGTTTTGCAGGTTTGTTACTGTTTAGATATGGACGCAGTCTACAGTTTAACTTCAATCTTAATCAAAGCCCCAAAAAAAGCGGAAATAAATTTTTATTCATAATTTGGACGTTTGTTTGAAGAGAGAGAAAGTAAGGAGAGTGTTAAACTGGAGCAAGACAAACAAACTGGAGAGTTTGTATAAGGATTACGCGCGAATTTTGTGACATGTTTGACGTCTATAAAGTGGAAACAAATGTCAGCAACTCTTCCAGGCTATAACATACGTAAGGAGAGTAAATTATTGCGTTACGTGCGTAGCGAACTTGTACCTCAGCTCCTTTTGTTATTCACGAAATTCCGGTTTTTGAAGCTTTTCTCACTTTTTTGATTTTTATTACTCACGAAATTCCTATTTTAGATTTTGTTACTCACGAAATTCCGTTTTCCAATTTATTCAACCAACATTCCATCACATTAAAGTCTGGATGTAGAAATCCAAGTAGAAACGAAAAATATTTCATTCCTTTCCGTGTTTCCCGTAATAAAAACGAATGTGTGTTGTTCAACTCTAATAAAATTTAGGATGTTCAGTAAGCAGATTAAATGCAAGAGCCACAAAAAGCCACTTGTTGCGTCAAAAATTTAGCCTTTTCTGAGAATATCGAATTTCGAGTTTTGCCTCTTCTGAGAGAAATCAATTATATCAAAAACTGCTCAATTCTCTTCGCACAAAGTATGACAGAGTTGTTACGACCTTCTAAATCGTACAATGATTTTAAAGATTTTTTCATTTCACTCGCAGGCTCGTTTGCGTGCTGCATTTTTAACAGTGCGTCTCTCACGTCTGCGTGGCGATGTTTTCTCTTCGCTTTTTTTCTTAGGGTTCTCAGTAAAATGTCTGGTTTTGACACAAAAGCGATGGTTGGAAGTTGAAGAAAGCTTTCTCTAACAATTTCATTGAATGTTTTATAGCCATCTGAGAGTAATGGCTATACCTCAGCCAGCACTGAATTAGCACTAATTGCATCACAACAACAATAGATAAAATAGTCGCTGATTTTGATGTCAATCTAGTTCGAACAACCCAAATAGGGTTGCGGTCTGCTTTGCTCCTAATAAGCAGAGTGAGTTGTCCTAAAGAGCTGCCTAGAGTACGACAATAAGAACCCAAAAGATCATAATAATAAAAACGCATTAATGTCATATCTCTACTATAGACTTAGTATATTAATGACACCAATAACTAGCGAAATTGTTTTTATTCATGTGAAAAGATAATCTATAGAAATTATAAACGAAACTGGTATTGTAACTTATTTAGAGTAAAGAATAAATATTTTATTGATATTAAGATCTCCAGGTAATTTCAAGATGCCCACAGGTTAGATGCTCCGAAAAGTAATCTTCGATTACATTGGCATTAAGAAATGGTTTGTAAGGAAGGACTGTTGTTTTCTAGTTTGTAAAGTTTATACGAACTTGCCAACGCATCGGTCGATTTGTATCGTTTGAAATTCGGTGAGAAGGAACTAAAGAAATAGTGTCCATGTTGCAACGATGCGAAACAATGTTACGTGAATGTTACTTAGTTCATAAGAAAAAAAAAACTTGAGAACCGAAAATTTTAGTATTTTTTGTAAATTTACTTAGATCTCTTATCGGCGTCCTTAATTTCTTCCAACAACTCTATATCCATCCACTCCGGCGGCATATTTGGACATTTTTGATGTTTTGTCAGATGTATACCACAAAGGCGCTTGCACTGGAATTTCGAGACGGATCAATCTGCGCATGACCTTTTGATGTATTCACGTAATGGGGGTATTGTGATGATCCACTAAGGGACTTTGGGTAAAATTCCTCTAAAGTACGGTTTGACAAGCCTGATAAGTTACTGGAGTTATTTATAAGTTACTCAAGTTATAATATGCGGCATATCGAGTATAGGCTTTGTCATGGCATATGCAATACAAAAATCATAAGGCTCAGTCGCAAACTAGCTGCGCCGTTGACAAATAAAATTTGCAACGTCCGCGCACGGTAGGGTTCCCGCCGGTCTGCTTTGATCACTACTCTATCATAATAGAGTTATGCGAAGCCTCGAAGTCTCTCTTGTCATTTTTTTCTTTCCATGAAATTTTCGGTTGATTTAGGTAAACAGCTGATTTTCACAATCCCCTTGAGAATCTTTGTGAAAAAACATTGGTAAAGTGAGAATCTTTGTGAAAAAGCATTGGTAAATTGAGAATCTTTGTGAAAAAGCATTGGTAAATTGCTAAATGTCCTGTTATACGAGAGAGAAATGAGGAAAAGAGGAAAAGTCGTCTCCGTCTGCGCGATTTGAGCAGATGTTTTAGAGAGTGAGTTAGAGTTCGTGCTGTGAAGAGTTCAGTTTGATGTTGGTTTTGGTGCGGTGAGGAACGTGGCTCTGAGTTGGTTTGTGAAAAGGAATTTACTAACGCAATGGCCAAGCTGCGCAAAAAATTTTTATCGCTATAACACACACACAATATAAAAACAGGCTAAAATCAAGCGCACAAACAATTCTAAAAAGTTGATAAAGAAAAGTCAAATAAGCAAATACGTAAAAACAAAGTTATGCCTTAGGCCTTAGAGGTAGTGTTGTGCTGTCCGAAAGTTTAGTTGGAGTTTTTGATTAAAAATTAAAAAGAAGATTGAAGTAAACTTTGATATAATTTATTACAAAAAGATAAAAAAACGTTAATTAAAAGGAAGACGGTTTGACATAAAAAAGAGAAAAAAGGGGGTGTATAATTAAATAAACTTTTTGTCCAAATCAATGCCACTTATCGTTTTTCCATTAAAAGCAAAAAAAAAAAAAAAGTTTACAAAAATTTTGGAAACGACAAAAAAATCACGAGCTCGCTCGGATTAAAAGAGGAACACTTTTTAAATATCCTTTAAATTATAAAACCTCAATAGTCTTAACAAAAAAGTGGGTCAACTTTTCTTATCGCGAAAGCGTGCAAAATAATATAGGTAAATACATGTGGTACTGCGAAAAAAAAAATTACTAACAGATATGTACATTTACACATATAATCGATTAACAAAGATATACTTAATGTTGTTAATATTAATATAAAAAAAGGGGACATTAATGTATGAAATACTAACGCTCGCGAAGACTTATTGGTTAGTCAAATCAGCAGAGCAGCTTTTCAATAAAAATTTTAAATAAATTTTTCTTAGTCAGATTGAAAGAAAAAAAAAACAAATAAGTTGTTGAGGAAGAGAGCAGTAGAAAGACGGAGAGCGGTGAAAAGTTAACCCCACAAAAAACATTTTTAAATAAACAAAAAAAGGGGGGGGGGGGAATGCAAAAATACAAATTATTTCTCAACACTTTTCTAATTTTAATATTATTGTAAATGATCCAAAAAAAAACTCTTTATTGAATTAAAGCTGTTGAGATAAATTGGAGACTTCCATTTGCTAAAGACAAAAAATAAATAAATAACAAACACAAAGAAAAACGGCTTTGATTGTTTTATAAATTCTTGTTTCAGAACCAGTTCTAATTGTGAAAGAAACTTCTTAAACAAAAAGTGAGATGGACTGGAGCAATTGCACGAAGAACTTACAAAATCATTAAGACAAAGTTGTGGAGATGGCCACCGCTTTTATGTATACGGATGCAGTGAATTGATTTCATAAACGACGAGGAAGGGGAAAAAGCTTCGGCATGCAGCTTATAAATCCTCTGCAGGCAGCCAGTGAAGCAGCTACCATCACCATCCAAAAAAAAATGGTTGATTCTTAACTTTTATTCTTGTTCATTCCCACGCATCAAGTACAACTTCATACCTCATATAATATTTCTTCTTTCTCCTATTTTTCATATATGGAGGACAACATAGAAAATCATCACAACATATGCCATACATACATATAATGCTAATGTAACTATATTCGGTTATGTTTCAATTAATTGAACGAATATTGCTGTAAAAAAATATTTGCAGACTTAAACCATGCGAGCGCATTAACAAACACCAATATTGCAACGCAGAACTTGAAAAAATGTGGAATATATCAATAGCAACTAAAGCGTTTTATAATCGGAAATCGTCATGTATATGATCAAAAAGTATGATTCATTAGGAATTGGGGGCGAAAACCACACTTCAATAATAATCTGTTGACGGTTGACGGCCGTTATTTTTATATTACATATATGTGCATATATATATTACATACATATATATAAATATGTATATGTAATACGGATATTTACATATATTTGTATTTAACCATATAACCACGTTCAAAGAGAAAAAATCATATATCACATCATATAAATTAATATGGCGGCAAACATGTTAATGCCGCCATTATATAATGTAACGGCGTGCAGTAGATATACATTATGTAACAAATTTGTAAAATAATTGCTGTATATATTATATGTTTGTATATAAATGCACTTACTGTTAATTTCTTACAATTTTTATTTAACAATATTTCACTTTGAAGGACTTCACTTGTAAACTGCACTTGTAGAATGGCTTTGATTTCTCGTCAAAAATCGTTAGCTGGTTTTTTTCTTTGCAGCGTTTATAAAAAAAAATATCACGTGCGAAGAATGGAGAGACCACAGAGTTGCTTTCAATATATCTGAAAAATGGTGGAGAGAAAATGTCGCCGCGTTTTGCATGAATTTCGTTTAATTTCTTGATAGAAACATCGTGAATAAAGAAGCTCACACTGCATCAACCTGAATAATAATTTTTATATTTGAAAATTTTATTCGCCAAAAATATGTTTAGAATAAAAAATTTAATAAAATATGAATTTAAATAACTACGTTTTTTTTATTACTTTGATTTACATCTCATATGTAGTGCAACTATAGGGGCACCATTTGAAATTTATTGTTGTAAGCTGCACACTAAGTTAGTGTAGGCTGATGTTTGTATCTAATTTAACTTGATTTAACTTGATTTAACTTGATTTAGCGTAATTCGACTTAGAAAACATACACTTAGAAACAAAACTCTGCCTGTCGCAGAGCTAGTATAGTAACGCACGGACGAAACCTACGTTACCGATGGGGCGCATCTTAAGCCCTGGGTCATGCCGAAGTTGGGTCCCCGTCTGAACAGCCTCGATCACGTTGGACTAGTAGTTGCACGGTATAGCGATTTTCTTATATCTGCACGTGGTTCCGAGGAATAACCTTTCACAGCCAATTTCTCCTAGTTTACAGTGAATAATCAGCTTCAGTAGAATGGAAGACTCTTAATTGGACCAAGCGGTATATAAGGAAGACGTCCAGTAGAATTTTTTAAAAGCAGAGCGTTAACCTCAATCTGAAAGAGTGGGACGCGATAACTAATTCGAATGACGCAATTACGAGTTGAATAAGCGGCATTAAGCCTTGTTATTTCAGTTTTAGGGGCCTTGTGGGTAATGACAAGTTTTCAACTTACGAAATACGACACCAACTTCAGAGCCGGAATCGATAAGTGTCGTCACTGTTTAGCGTGCTTCTCCCAATAGAACATTGACCAAAGCGATACTTAAAACCACAGAAGACGAATTCATTCTTTGCAGTCTCTAGTTGTATCTAGAGTCGACTGCAGCGGTCGTTGATGGCTGCGTATCCTATGAATTGTTATTACTATTATCGGGTGGAGAAAAACACACTTGGATTTGGGCATTAATTTTTTGGTTTGGGTAATTATTACATCTTTCTTTTCGGCGGGGAGTTAGATGCCCTTACTGTTTGCTGTTGTTTGTAATCGGTTCTGTGAAGCAGAGAATGATGTTTTCGCTTCCAAATGTAGCAAAAATACTTGCTCGCGCAATCTCTAACCTCGTGGGAGCCGAACGGGAATGTCCAGATCAGGTAACCCGATAAATTGGTGTACCACAATTAGCGAAACAAGAGGCCCCTAATTTACATAATCTTGACCGCAAGGATGTCTACGATAAAGTTATCGTGGAATACGGTGTTTAATCATATGGTTAAGTTAAAAGAAAATCCATATTTCATTGTTGATCTCCACTACTACTTACGCTATCATGCATTATTTAAACACCAAAATGCTTCCAACAAATTGAGTGTAGTTTTTAATGCCTCTAGTGCTACGTACGTTTTACAGGCCTGTATAAGTGTCCTCATTTTAAGATTGCGTCTCTTTCGTTATGTTTTCTATATTGACATTGAGAAAATGTACTGCCAAGTACAAATACATCCTTCACCTGCACGATCCCGAAAATTTTTGTTCCCAACGAACCTGAAATAGATCACGATGATTATGAACTTTTCACTCTACTCTCGGCATAAATTTCGCACGTGAAGTAGCAATCAGAACACCATAAACACTAGCAAATGAAAATGAAAGACAATAGCCTGAAGCAACTAATGTTATGATGTCTCACAGGTATGTTCAATAGTAAGACGAAAACCTAAGGTCTCAATGGACTATGGCTCAAGACTATTCCAATATCACACCCGCTGGTGTTCCGAGTAAAACTGCTATTACAAAGAGACAAGTTATCTTAGAAATAATCAACATTTTTCGTCCAGCAGGATCGCTAACTCGTAAAACAATAGCGAAAATCATAAAGCAGAAAATCTGGAAATACTGATTGAGTGCGATATTCTTGCGCCGGCTGCCTTTAAAGCTGGTTGAAACTACGACTAGACACCCGCTACGATGGACGAAAGAATTGAAACGTCTCAGAAACTATAAGAAACTATAGATTTTTGATCGTATTATTCTTGCTTGGTACGATTAATTTCAATTTTCCTACAAGAGCTTGAAGGAACTCTTCGGTCATCTCATTGTAGGAGTAATTATAATCTCTTTTCTCCTCTTCATGTTATATGAAACAATTTAATGACTTTTATTATATGTTTTTGAAGAACGATTCGAGTGGTTATGTGAAGTTAACTTACGTCATTAAGAAGACTCCTCAATTCAGTGTAATTTGTCTTAGAGCGAATCTTTGAATCCCATTATTCCTTTGCAATACACCCACAAGAAATTTTGTAATGCATTTACTTCTTTCTGTTTTATTCCCCATTTTCACATGCTTATAAACAGTGCCTTTGACTCTTTCATCGATTTAACATATAGTTCTTGCTATCTAAGTTGTGGAACTAACTTTACTAGTAGGTTCTAATTTACGATAAATATTTTACTTTTTAGTTCGTAATGATTATTGAATTAAATGCCATGGTCTATTTTAGATTAGAGAGTCACAAAAATGATAAGCATTGCCTTTTAATTAGCTTACTTTCTCTATGACGGTTCGAATCTTTCCCTAATCGGTTTAATTCTTCTAAATTGTATCATTTTGATATCACTGAAGGATTGGAGGTATGCTCATTTTGTCATAATGTTTGCAGTACCTTAAATGAAGCGTTATATACTATAAAGTGTATATAATCTTGATCAGTATGAAATTCTGGACTAATGAACCCACGTTTTTCCGTCCGTGTGTATGTGTGGTATGTGTTGGTCCTGGTCGCGAAAATGAAGACATCGACTTAAAATTTGGTAGAAATATTGCAAGCTTTTGCTCGCAGTTTGGTGTTTAAAATTGGACAAATTGGTCAGAGCATAAGTCCGCAGTGGAGCGTAAATTGGACGAATCTCCGTTTTTCTAAACAAAAATTTCTGGGTTTTGCTCATTAGTCACAAATTATAAAAGATAGAAGGCTGAAATTTCCTACATTTACTTTACGAAAAAGTCTACTATTTAAGTGCAAAAGCGAAAAATATGGATTATGCTTATGCCAAAGTTAGAAATGACTATATTTTCTTTTTTTCACTTTTTTGAGGTTTTGTGTTTATTAATGTGCGGAATGTTTAAAACTATTTGGTACATTTCTCAAACGAAGGTAACGTGGTAGATTAATTTTTTTTAACAGCCCCTTTTTAGAGAAGTAAAAGCTGAAAGATAAACTTGATCCAATTCTCTTTTTTATGACAATAAATAAACGCATGGACCATTAAAGATTTTAATGGTGGTGGGTTTTCGGGATTCCACCCCAGCCGAACTTTCTTACTTCTTAGTAGTTTACTTTGCCTCTTTTTAGCTAATGGTATATTTAAATGAATACACATGCTTTGCAGAGATATGTATGAGACCGCTGAAAGTGAATGTGCCAACACAGACGAGTGGCACCGTAGATTGAGCCATTTGAATGGGAATGGTTTAAAAACAAAAATGTAAATATATGACAGTATGAAATCTGCGTTATAGAGAAGCAAACTTTACAAAACTTCCCAAATGGAGAATGTCATGGAACAAGCAAACCTCTTGGAATAATTCCCCGCGATGTGTGCGGCCCGATGGGAAATGTATTTTAAGGCGCTGAAATTTTTTATATCTTTTATAGGTGATCGTATAAGACATTCTGAAATATATTTTTTGACGAAGAAATTTTAAGTGAATAAAAGAATAAAGAATTAGATAAAGGAAAAAGCGTGAAATAAAGGACGGTCCCTTTGACGAATGTCTTCAAAAATATGTAATTAAAGGCCGATTAAGCACATTCCCTTTGCTTCAACAAAACCTTCTTTCGGTGCGTATGGGCATGTCAAAGTGCTTGATAAAACAAGCGGGAAATCCCCCTTTTAGTTGGGCAAACGCGCTGAATGCAGATTGCTACATCGGAAAATTTTGCGAAACGATTATCTGCAATTACTCCCTGCAAATTATGATCAGGAAAGTCTCCAACAGTTGCACATGTTAGGTGTTTCGGAAAAAAATCATACGTTCTTAACAAGGCAAAAATCTTTGCAAGCTCGATTCGAAGTCATTGTTGGTTTGCGCAAAAGAGGCTAGGGCATTATGGTCTCTAGAAACGAAAAAGATAGCACACTGAAATTACTAAATGAGATGTATTTTAGTACAGTTAAGAAATAAATTCGTTGCAAAGCTGGCGGATATATAAAAAATAAGAAAGAGGATAGTAATAAAGATAATTTTAGTAAAGGTAATATAGATAAGAAATAAATTCGTTATGGAACAGCAAAATTTCCCAAAAATTATGAATGTATAAAAAAATAATCGATACCAATTCTAATAAATTTGCATTTCCACCACAAGATGTCATCTCGCTACATCACCAGCAAAGAATCAGGTTGTAGTTTTTTTATTTTATTTTGGTTTTCTTTATTTCATTCGCATGTAAATAAAATACATTAAGAAAAAAAAAAGAAAGAAAAAAAGGGAACAATGAGTGGCTAACCGGTATACCCTACTGCTGAAGCGGAGTATGGGTGGGTGTGCGTGCGAATGCGAGTAAGGGTTAGGGGACAGGGAATATGCATTGACGGGCTAGGAACGAACAGCGAACCGCGCCGACAACGAACCTCACAGACGGACTTAATCGTGTGTCCAGTCGTACCGTGTGAGCTCCTTACGGATTTTTTCTTATATCTTTCTTTTTGGCCTTACTTTATTTTAATTTTTTTTTTTGTCCTACGGCACGTCATACGTCGCAAATTTCTTAACGCTGTGCCGCGAAGGGGCTATGCTGTTGACAAATCCTCTTTTTTTTTTCTTTAAGCTGCTCCGTTTCATGAACATAAGGCCGTTATGTCTATGCGAAGTGCATTTGCTTATTTTTTATGTATTTAAATACCGAAAATATATGTGGTACTTGGACTTTTAATGCAAGCTACTGCTTAACTCTAAACAAGTAAGCATTTTCTTTCTGCACTTGTATAGGTGCGTGTTGGCTACAAAGACCGTAGAGAAAAGTTGCCAACTGGTTAATTAAATAAATAATTTTCACTTTTTACTACTCTGCAATTCTGAACTGGCTCGGCCTGAGCCTATTATTTCATGAGCTAGAAATTTTTATTTATACATATTTCCTGTTTTTATAGGCATGTGCAATAGCGGGCGACGCTTTCTCAACTTATTTCATTCTTTCTCAAAAATTTTCTATTAAACCAGATTTTTTTTTTTTAATTTGAACATTCAATTTATTTAGAAAACCGTTAAGTAACTATGTTGATTGTTAAGTAAAAAAAAATTGTAATATTTTTCTTCATATTGTACAGCAATAGCTGTACAGTATACTAACATTGGGCGCCATTTTGCCATAATAGACATAAATAAAAATTTTCTGTTTTGTTTTTTTTCTTTGTTGTCTCGCTCACAAGCCGTGACCCGACACTACACGATGCGCGTCCGTAAGGCTAGTTGTCTGTGCTGATTGCTGTCCGTCGGTTCATTCTTGGTCCGTTAGTCCGGATTCCTTGTCTCCTACCCTCACTCACACGCACGCCCACTCATACTCCCTCTCACCGGTACCTACAGACTGCTTAGTTAAGTATCATCCCCTTTTTTATGTACTTTCCAGTAAAAAAAAAGTAATACAAATCTAACAAATTTTTAATAGTACTTTTCGACTTTTTTTCTACTTTGTAAGACTCTTATATACAACCTTATATATGAATTAGAGCCAGCATAAAAAAAACGTTTAGTAATTTTGTCTAACTTCTTGTTTGCTTTGATGCTTTGAACCCCATGCAAATACGGCAACAAAGTCCGCAGACACATCCGAGGCCTGTTCCTGACTCATTATCATTGGAGTCGAGGCTCCATCTTCATCGCAATCGGCGCATAATTCAATTCCCCTTTCCTTTTCTAGTGGAATCAAAGTGTCGTATTTAGTTCAACTTTTGCTATTTTTTTCTTTTCTTTTTTGTGTTGTTTTGCTTTTAATTCGTGTTTTGGGTTTACTTAGTTTGCTGGTAATTAATATTCATTTTGATACAATTATTTAATGACTATTATTAAAAGAAAAGTTTTTTATTAAGAGTGTATAAGAATGTTTAACTTTTCGTTTTGTTCTGCTTTGAAAAATAGCGCCAGTAAACATATTTGATAACGTTCTCATTAAGGGGCAACGCCATTGTATATATATCCACATGTTTAATTCTTTAAAATGTTCGGGTTTCAATATTACTTTATTTCTTAAAACACATCAACTATATGCTATATGTATGTCCTTTAGTTTTAACTATGAACAAAACGACTTGCTGTCCAAAAACCAACTGTAGTTGTTAAAAATGATTCCTTTCTTATTTTAAAGAAAATGCATTGGTGTGACAATTAATAAATAGGCTCCACCGAAACACGTACACATTTACACAGGTTTTGGGAACACAACATCTACGATTCATGAACTACCACTCTTCTCTGCTATCCAAAACCAACTGGTCGATCAAAGCATCAAAGAAAACGAAATATCCTCAAATCATTCGGACGGACTGTGTACTTTTCCTCTTTTCGTAATTTTCTCTTGCATAATAAAGTCGTTTAGAGAGAGAATGCCTTCATAACGGTAGGCCGTTATGATTTTAACTACGTTATTGGGATAGAGCAGTGGTCAAAGCAGCCGACGGAGCCCCTACCTTCAAATGTATGTGGACGTTACAGCTTTCTTAATGCCTTAGCAGCGTCTTTTCAGATGGAACCAAATAGTACCGATCTACTCAGAATCAAGAGAATTAAGATATAACTGTTGGAGCGAAATGCCCCTGTTTGATAGGTTTCTTAATTCCTATATCAATAGCGTGAGAAGTTAGGAAAGTCTCTATCCTGCTATTTTTTAAGAAGGAACACCATTTGTCTTCACTCTCCATTTTTTTATTGTATTTAATAAAACGCGTTGGCGGACCTATTATCATTATTATATTAATTGCGTGAGCAATTCATACCTCAGCCTAAAAAAATCTATTGTACTTGCCCGTGCGCCTTGCTCTCCCGTTTTAGCATTCTTATGAATCCCGCTACCTTCCTGGATTCGAATCATTATACCGTGTTCGGCCTTATGAAATACTCGCCAAACACATGGTATCTGATTCTGCAGATGTGATGAGATGTCTTACCCGTTCCTTGGCAGAATCTGCGTGATTCGGTGTCGGACATACCCATGCAATTCAGATGGTACTTGAGGGAATTATGACCAGTGCAGAAGTCTGCAACATTTTTGGTTCCAGTAGTTTATGTGCTGTGCCGAGAGATTTTATGAATCTTTTTGTTTGCCGTTGTTCTGTACATTGCTTTCAATGGCAGTCCGATTTGCCTATCGCGATACCAGTCCATTAATATGGCTTTCTGTTATGCCACGGGAAGGCTCAGAAAATATTACTGTCGCTCGGGCCCTTCGCTAGGCAGACAGTTACCTAGGTAGACAGTTAGCCCTTTCTTTGCATTCAAACCCCGGATATCCAGGCAACCATATTAGGTGTACATCATTGCGCATGCCTAGCTCATTCAATGTTTGAAGGCTTCCAACACAAGCCTAGATGTTATCATTTGCTCTTTTAGGGACTTTAAGGCTGCTTGATTGTCGAAATAAATTCACATTAGCTCTCTCTTGCATTGTCTTCTAAAACATTCGGAGACACATGCGAAGATTGCATAGACTTTTGCTTGGAATATGAAGGCACTACATCTTATTGGTATGGCCTTCTGAAAAGTCGGGTCATCAACCTCAGTTTTGCCATTTTTCAATTTTGAATCGGCATTGTACTACTTCTTTGTTTCCACTCTGGGTTCAAAACTTGGCCATTTCATTCCGATTTCATGGGTGTGGTCACTCCGAACCTGTGGAACAGTACTAGCTTTGAGAAGCATTGGTCTAATATCTTGACAAAGGGTTCGTCCATGAAATTTTCAGATACTTCTAGGCGGCCCTTGATATTTTCTGGTTTTAGTTTGTCGATATTCGACAGTCTAAGTGCACTCAGCCAAACCTCTTGACATGACAACATCATAAATTTCCTCTCCGGATCCGAATATTGCGTCCCCTTGAAAATTTAGTTTTGTTGATTGTTTTGATTTTTCCTTTTCCATTGTTATGTTTGAAAGATTAGGGAAAATAGTCAGTCGACACCGAGTTCTTGTATTTCGAATGGTTGATTTCCCTTCCCTATTAGTCGCCAGGTATATGGAGCACACCGTTCGAAAACACACACTCACTCCACTGTTTCACTTCAAATGTATGTATAATTTCACAAAACAAATCTTTGGTAATATCAAGATTTCGAACCAACTCAATTTCTAGATACAAATTTTGCTATAAAGATGAAATTATCAGAGAGATAATAGGATTAGTTCTACCTCTGAACGTAAAACCAGCAGTTTTCAAAGAAACAGAAAATTTTTTCCAATGATATTTATTTTTTTGGAGTCTGAAGAAAATATTATGACTGAAATAAATGTAAGCAGGCTAGCCCTCAAAATTGAAATAAAGTTGAGTCGTACAAAGCGCTCTATTGGGATCTAAGATAATGGGGAACTGTAACATTGAATCATCAGGCAATTGTGACTATGTCGCCAAGCAAGAACTCTTTAGTCCTATAATTTTTGTTCCCAACAAATGAAGCCAAGGTATTAGTTTCAAAAGTATTTAATTTTTGTGGGCTACGTATTGAGCTTAATTTGAAATGTGTTCCCGTCGTAATATCGAGAGGCAATTAAGTCAGATTGTGTGGTTACAACTTTTTGGGCCGACAAAGCTTCTTTTCAGCCAGAAATTCTTGATTCTATATCTGCATGGAGTAAAAACTAATGTATCAGGAGCTTGGAAATTATGCGAGTACATGATGTACTGTTTTAAGTAACTATTGGCTAAATCTGACTGACTGGCACTATCCCCTGAAGGATATGCCATACTTACAATAAAAATTGTACGCCGTAATGATACATATAAAATAAATAAACAAAAAAAATGTATATATATGGTGAGTTCTGTGTCGAAGGTTATCAATTTAAAGGCAAAGTGCAACGAGTGGTGCTTCACGTAGTATGTGTGAGAATTCAATGCGGTGAATATATTGTATTATCTATTGTAGGTATAACGTACATCGTATAAAAACAATGAGATTTATGTTATAAAGATATTATTAGTAAATCAAAACCAAAGGAAAGTGAAAAATATTTTATTAATAAATTTACAAAAAAAATGAAAACGAGCAGCACTACTTTTGCTACGGCACTTATACATTTATTCACATTGCGATTTGGATCCCGACAATATATCTAACATTATTTCTGGCTGGCACTAAAGTTTAAGGGCAACGAAAAGAAAAGGCTGCCGGTTGATAATTTTCTGTATCGCACTCAAGCGCTAGCAACGCAAACCTTAAGTGGAAATTTGGAAAACTTGTGCCGTCATCTCTCCTTGCTGTGTGCAGGCAAACTCTTGGATTGGTATCGTGAGTTCAGAATTTAACTTAGGGACCCACAAATTCGATTTGGATTTAAGAAAATTGATACGTATTATGACGTCGTCTTGCTATTGAGGAAACGACTCGAGCCTACACTTGATAATGAAGGTATAGACATATTGAAAAGAAATGTGCGTCTTGAAGTTTGTAAGGAACATAGAAATTACGATTGATCAGAGAAAAGGGTCGTGAAGATATTAGGAAAACCTATAAGCGATATGCCGCAACTTATAAGTTGGGCTCACGTCCAGTAACTTATCAGATTTGACAAACCGTGTTTAGAAGGAATTTTATCTAAAATCGCTTAGTGGATCACTGCAATAGCAAGCTAGCCTATCAGTTCGAACGGGCTAAAGCCGTAGCTAGATACTGGCAATTTTGAGCTTAAAAACTTTAAGGTTAAAAGACTAGTTAAAAACTTGCGCGCTTTATTAAGTCAACGTTACCTTTCACCTTCCTGTGAGATTTGTTTTAGACAAATATGTAGCAGAAGAAATGACTTTCTCGAAGGTACTACTCCATATAACTAGGGAAAGCGCATATATCAGTTCAGTTACATATCGCCTTCTTTGAACGATTATCTTCAGCTGAGATAGTCTCATCCGCGCCAAAGCACCTCTTTTGTAACATTTGCTACAATTGTAGCTCTGTAGGAGGCTTTTAATTCAACGACTATTAATGTCAGTCATAAAGAGGGAAGTTGACATGTTGGAGACGTTAAGATGTGTTGCTAGGAAAAAAAGCCAGTCTTGATACCTGAAGAATAAAAAGGGGGGAGATGAGTTGGACGTACTGTTGTTGAACGTGATGTTTAAACCTAAGTAACTAAAAAGATTGATATTTTATATACTCGAATTTTGTGCACTATGTTATTTTTAATTTTAATTAAAATAAAAATAAAAAGAAAAGAAAGAAAATGAAAAGAGGAATGCTTAAAGCTTAATCCAAGCTACAGTGCTTCTGTATATATTACCCGATAATCACTTAACATGATAATATCTACACTTTGCGATCTTTGCAATGAGAACTTTGCGATAAGATCGTTGATTGCGAAATATTGGGGGATAAAATTACGAAAATAAGAACTGAAGGAATGAAAAGAAGGAATGAAATATGAATGAACGGTTTTATTTTCTTTTAGTTCGTCAAAGTAATTACTCGATAAAAAAGAAGAATGATTGGAAAATGTGCAAACGGTACAAAGTAGAGCTATAAATTATTCAATACATGACATGAATACATAAACATGCTAATAAATATCAATGTAATGTCAATGACAATGCATTGCAATGACATTGCATTGATTGCGAAAGTCTCATGATTATGAAATATATGCCACAAGAGTAATATTGGTTTTATTTATTTTTTTTAATCTTTGTTTCAGATACAACTCTGCAGAAGCTCGGGTTGTTAATATCGTTCGTTGAAAAATTCATGATGATTAGAAGAAAAGCGTTTTAAAGCCTGTTGGATGGAAGATGGAGGACAGTTGAGGTGACGGAAAGCGGAAAAAAAAATGTCAAATGTGAACAAGTGCGAATTATAAAAACATTTAAAAAATTTTTTGTAAAAGCTCCAAATTATTTCGGAAAGGGTTTAAAAAAATCGTAACGCGTATATACGTGTAGGGGATTTCGGTCGGTCGAATTTTTCTCTTCTCTTTACAAAAGGGTAGCGGCCCATAAAAAAACGGAGTTTCGTTAATCAGCATTTCTTTTTATAATTCTCTGCTCACATAGTAAAGAGAGAATTATGAAAATAGAATAAAGTCGAAAGTTCGTTTGTATAGCATAAGTTGGTTTTGCTTATGCAAATGGCAGACTTGTGTTACGACAACGAAAAAAAATTGTGACGTGAGAGATAAGACTAAGATGAAAATATAAATTAAAGTACATTAAAACTGTAAAATATTGAAAACATAAATTAAAGTACATTAAAGACAGTAAAATATTAAAGAATAAGTAAAAGTGTATAAAAGCAGCAAAGTATTGGAAAATAAGTTAAAGTAGATTAAGAGTAGCAAAATATCTTTTGTCAAATTTAATACAATTTTTTTACGTTGAATATTTGTCATTTTGAACGTTAACGAATTCCAAACATTCATATAAATACACACAGCAATTATATATGTACATAAATTCGTAAGAGGCATGCCTAACGTGAAAGCAATTGAAACATATTAAAATGCCAAATGAAAGGAGGAAGAGGAGGAGACATTGAATGTGTTCTATTATTTTCTGATATGAAAAGATAAGTTAATTTATTTTTATTTGTTTTTATTTATTTTTTTATAATATGTATAATTTTATGATGAAGAAATAATCTACATTTTCTAGAAAATTTTGAATTTTTTTTTATTGTAAAAATAAGAAGTGACAATAGTGCAACTTCAAAATGTAAAAACAAGTTGAAGGATGTTCTCTGAGTAGAAGAAGAGAAGGTTTCCTGTGGATGAGGTAAGTAGGCGAGTGTGTGTGTGTGGCTGTGATCACGGGCGGTGACTTAGTGAGCCAACAAATACATAGACAGAGACTAAGAGATAGGAGAACATTACAATGTGACGTCACGCAATTAGTGACCACGACATATTTAAATTATCTATAGTTTATTTTTGTAAATGTGACTGCGTTAACCAGGCGGAACAGTGTAGCCTCAGCTTTATTTAATACATTACAAAATGTCTATCTAAATGTTTGGTTTAAATTTTTCCATTTTTCCAAAAAACAAAGAAAAGGGAAGCATGTGGAAAGTTTTACATTCGTGATTTACCCCATATTTAGTATTGGTGATGACTTGATCTATTGAACGAAGACAAAGAGTGTTAAGCAGAGAAAAATAGCGGTGACTACGACAATTGTTACGAACAAATTTTTGAAGAAAATGTTTGATAAATCGAAAAGAGTGTCAATAAATGAATTAAGAACTATATAAGAATTCGAACACCAGGAAAATGTTAGAACTTAAAAAAAAAAAGACGAAAAGTAAATCTATTGTAATTTTTGATAGAGCAATAGCTTATTAAACTTTATCAAAACTACTTTTACACAAGTACGACAAAAGAAAGAACAGCGACAGGTAGTAGGTTCCGTCCGCCCTTTTATTTTTATAAGGGTAAAGCACGTGTATTCTGTGTCCGTGGGAAAAAATTTAAAACCCTCCATATCTCCCGAACTAACCAACTTAACAATGACACGTGTGTTCGCCTCTACAACTTGCAATGCTCTTCAAGTGCCACCTAAGAGTAGCCGTGAAAATTGTTCGAAGTTGTGTATTCAGACAGAGAGTGAGGATTTCACAGATACATTCTTTCTACTTTTTCTATTGTAATGGCAGTCTGCTAAATCTTTGCTCTGCCAATTTACAAAAGGTTGTCGTAAATCGCTGTCAACCTTTTAGTGTTTACCTGAGGATCCGTATCATTCAGCAATTTGTATTTCTCTCTATTTCAACTACTCTAATGTGCCAAAACCAACGTTTCTAGTGGCTCTTGCGCGGATGTCCCACCTATCTTTGACTAGTTAACCATAACTTATTGATCTTCAAACTCCAGGCCCCTGACTATGCTTTTTACTTAGTGAAATGGACAAGCTCTTATATGCATAATACAACATTCAGGGTTCTGTTTAACTTCATCACCTCAGATGAATTTTCCGTGACGTTTGGCGTCCTCAACACAGCCACTTAACCACCACACCATTTTCTAAATTTATATATTAACGATCTCCCCTCGGTAATTAAATCCACCCAGATCTTGATGTAGACTGACGATGTTAAACAGTTTTCTTTCTTCTCCTTTAAATCGCAATCGTATCAGCTTCATATTGACTTAAATAATTTGGTTACATGGCGTTCGTTCAATTTAAAAAAAATGCAAGAAGCTTTCTTTATAAAGAAGGAGATCATTCAATACTGAATATTGCATAGATTCACACAATTTGCAAAACGTTGATTCGTTCATCGATTTAGGGTTTCTATTCGACCAAAAATTACGTTTTAATTTGTACATTGAGCTCTCTTCAAGCAAAGCTATGTCCATGCTAGATGTCGTTAAGAGATGGTCCAAAGGGCTTATGAATCCTTACATTACAAAAAGACTACACATGTACTTAGTTAGACCAATACTTGAATAAGTCTTTGTTGTGGCCTCCTTCCTATAGGTGTTGTGTAGTTTCAATTCAATTCGTTCAAAAGCAGTTCTTCTAGGAATTTAGGTTCGGACCCGTTTGTCTCTCTTCCTCCCAATGAAAATAGATTGCTTTTGTCATCCTTGCTCTCACTTGAGAAACTTAGATCTATTTTTGGTGTTTCGTTTTTAATTAAGTTGTTTAGTGGCACTATCGATTCGCCGACATTACTTGGTGAGATAAGGTTTAATGTCCCTAGCCGCTTCTCTAGGCACTTTATTTTCATTGAATCAATGTAAATAAAATTATGACCTATTTAACCCGTTCAGAGTTGTTTGCAGAAACCTAAATGATGTATCACTTGATCTCAATATCGTACATTTTAAAGTCAGTCAAAACAACTTTGCTTAATGCGCGCGATTTGACTCTCATATTTCAGCTAAGTTTTAATCTTAACATTTCGTTATGATTCGAAAATTAACTGGTGTTGTTTACTGTATCGCTTGCCAAGCTTTCGGTTATTTGCAAAGACTTAGAGGTTCTGTATTGGTTACGACTGTGCTTCTGTGCTAGCTCTGTACATGCTTTTTTCTTTTCTATCCTACTTATTTATTTATACATGAATTATTATTTGTTATTTTTTTTTCTTTACTTCTTCTTACATAATTTATTTATGTTTTTTTTATTAACTAATATTAATTAATATAAGATTTACTTGTAAGAGTCAATTGATTTCGGCTTTTGATTTAATTTAGTTGAGTTCTATGTGTAAGTAAATAAATAAATAATAAAAAAAAAAAATAAAGTCTAGGACTAAAGCTTCAAATTAAAGGTATTTTAATTTTTGAGAAATACAAAAACAGCATTAAAAATAACGATTACTATTGAAAACAATTCAATTAAATGTATATACGGACACGTTTTTTTTAAACCTTAAAATAAATCAAGTACATATCAACTACAGCAATAATTCATGTAAAAACTATTATTAATTACTCAATTATATTATACTTATGAACATATTTGGGATTTTCTCTATTAATTGAATAAATTATCATTTTTTCTTAAATGTTTAAATGTGGGCTCTACTGTGAATAATACCATCCATGAACAATATCATCAATCGAGACAATTTGATGTAATATAAAATAAAAACAATCAAGTGTGTCGTCGCCATGGCTGCATCAACAGCAGTCATTTTTAATTGTCATCAGAACACCTACCAGCAGCTGCCTGCAAGCGTTCCGATGGCATCCTCACAAAAGGTTTTCTCTTCTTTTGTATATTATATTCCTAAAAATTTTATAACTTGTAGCTATATATACATATATATATATTTTTTTTTTACATATATTTATGTATATATTATTTTTTTTTACTTTTCTCCTCAATAACAGAAGAAATTATGTCATTATTAGAGAGAATATTTAAATAACAACTTTTTTTAAAATTTTCTGTCTGCGAACGAAAACAGCAGCATATATGTGGGGGAACGTCGACGCGAATTTTGGCCCGCAACAAAAAGACCTTTTTTTTTGATCTTCGTAATTTTTCGGCCTTTCTGGATAGTAGTATATATATGGGGGAACGTCGACGCGAATTTTGGCCCGCAACAAAAAGACCTTTTTTTTTGATCTTCGTAATTTTTCGGCCTTTCTGGATAGTAGTATATATATGGGGAACGTCGGCTGCACGCTTGCACGCTTCGACCATACGGCCGCATACATATACACATCTTAATGAACAAAAGAAAAAGAATTCCTTGAAGGACATACAATGTTTATGATTCTGATAAAAAAAAAAAAAATTAACAAACACGATAGTGCATACGCCTTTCTACACAAATTTCCACGAAGAAAAAATAAATGCTTGAAGGTAAGTTCATCAGCATTTCTATGCTATATAAGCAGAGTCTTCTCTTTCATTTTTCTTTCACATTTTCAAAAATACTAAAACCACTAAATCGGTTGGTGAGAGTTTTATTACTTAAAATAAAAAAATTAAAAATGGAACCTAACAAACATACGTGCACTTTTTGCCATGAGACATTTGAAAATTTATTGGACCATTACTGCTCGGAATTTTCAAGACCTTGTCAGCTAGGTTTGCAGCAAGCTGATTCCTTGAACGAAGGAACAATTGGCGACCGGCGAACAAGGTGTAATTTCTGTGGTGTGATTCTAACCGAACACCTAACCATACCCATTTATGTAAAGAGCTCGTAGCAGGCTGTGAAACAGCATTTAAAGAAAACCAGCCTAATACTTCCAGTATGAACGCCGGACCGTATACAAGCAATGTCGGTAAGCGTAAAGGAGAGTTTGAAGTTAGTACCAAGAAGAAAGTCCCTGCCAGTGAGTTGTATTGCGAGCCCTGCCAAGTTTTTATGTTGCAGACAAAGTACAAAAACCATTCGAGGACCAACAAGCGTAAAGAGAAGGCAGCTGTGCTCTTAAAAGAAAATGCATTCATCACATCTCCGTCGACATCGAAAAATATACAATACAAAATCGTCAGGAACTCGAGGAGATATTAACAAACAAATTTTTAGATGGTATCCAAACCAAATTAGATGAATTTGGCTCTGTAAAGTTCAATTTGAGGCGTTTTGGAGATTACGTGAAAATCGTCGAAGCAGAAATGGTGATAACAATGAAACACTTCTCAACAAAATTTGTTGCTGCAAGAGAAAACAGTGAAGTTGACGATAAGATGGACGAGCTTTTTATCGACCTTAAAAGAGCAGCTGAAGAATACCAGGAAGGAGATAGTGCTTGGGCGATAGCAGTATTTAAATTCTGCGAACTAACTATTTGCAAGTTGGACTCCGTTCCTGTGGGTTCACATGTACCATTGCCAAGTATATACAGTAAAAAGGTTACAAATAGTGTGAAAAATGCTGACCCCTTCTGTTTTGAATGGTGCATATTACCGGCTATAGCTTACAAGTTCGACAAATCGTTGGGAGAACAATTACGCAGATTAGCTCACACGAGCTATTATAAAATCGGAAGTATTCGCGAGATTGCCACTAAATTTCGAAACATTCGGATTGACTTTTCTGGATTGAAATTTTCGATAACCAACTGCGACATCAATCGGTTTGAGCAGAATAACAAAGACTTCAGCATAAATACATACGAATTGGTGCGTTCCAAGGGGTACATGGAAAGGGGATGGTCCAGCAAGGGCGACAAGGGAACCAAAAAGTTTGCATGCCAACTTGCTAACTGTTTATAACGAAACGACTAAGCAATATCATTATTGTCTTATAACCAACATGGAGAGGTTGGTAAAAACACAATACACGCGAAGCCATACATCAGGACAGTTTTGTAATATTTGTCAAACGTTTTACACCACGACTGGAACCCGTCATAAGGAAGGTTGCACCAAAGTGAAGAGCGTATTTCCATCAGCGGGAACAGTAACCAAGTTCAAAAATATGGAGAAGTTGTCGCCGCCAATAATCATATATCCTGATATAGAGGCTGCTCTTAAGCCCATAGAAGTTCTTAATAAGAGCGAGGGGACGAGGGCAATTCAACAGCATGAAGCGTGCGCAGTCTCTTATTATGTTAAATATGTGTATAACGAAGAGTGTGATGAACAGTGTACTTTTGTTGGTGAGTATATAAGGAATTTTTTTGTTTTTCACTAACTAATTGAATTTGTTTATTTATTTCTTATTTTTATTAGGAGAAACTTGCAGCTGAATTTCTTAATCATATGCAGTGGAACATGGATGCGCTCTGTCAGTTATACTGGAAGAATTTCGCAAGTCCTAACCAACTATTGCAACATGAACAACTAACAGAGATGGAAAACACTGAATGCTACGCCTGTGAGGAAATAGTTTCATGATATAAAGATAAGTACTATAGTTATTTTACAGGCGAATTTGTGGGGTTCATTCATAGGAAATGTATGAAATCTTTTAAATTTAAGCTACCCTACTTTCCTATTATCTTTCATAATTTAAGTAGGTATGATATTCACCTATTTATCACAGAGTTAGGGTCTAATTTGCCGGTTATACATTGTAACAAAGAGTTGTACTATTACTACTAAGAGAGTAATAGAAGGGAATAAGATAAAATATTAAATGAGTTTTGTGAATTCCAATCGACTCTAAACTCTAGTTTAGAGAAATTGGCCAAATATTTGCAGCCCAGTCAGTATAAAGTGTTAAAGAAAGCATTTAAGAATCCGGAAAAACTTGCGTTAATGAATAGTAAGGGTGTCTTTCCGTACGATTATGTAAGCGACATCAAGAAACTTGATGATCCAATTTTACCAAGTCATCCAAAGGTTGTCCGAGTCAAATAACAAGTTCAATGAAAATTATTATAAAAGCAAGTTTGAAAGTTGGCCATTTGTGCGGTTGGGCCATGTCCCAAAATCTTCCCTATGCAAACTTCCAATTTTTAAGCGAAAGTGAAGTAAAAGATTTTGTTATTTACTCCATTGATATTGATGGAAGTAGTGGTACATTTTGGAAGTTGACCTAAATTATCCGTCTGATATTCATGATCAACATGATTCTGTGCAGACAATAAAATTCCTCCAATTGGAAAGTATAAAAAACTCATAGCAGATTTAACTCATAAAATGAATTACAAGATTCATTTAAAAAACCTGCTCTTCTGCTTGCAACACGGGTTGCAGTTAAAATGTATTCATAGAATACTAAAATTTAGTTAAAGGGCTTGGTTAGAGCCCTACATTAGCTTAAACACCAATAGAAGAAAAGTTGGCAACAATGAATTTGAGAAGAACTTCTATAAGCTAATGAATAATGCGGTTTATGGGAAAACCATGGAGAATGTTGAAAATCGTCGGGCCGTTCGCTTACTTAATAGTTATGAAAACAGAACGAATTCTGAAGCTTTACTTTAAGGGTATCGAAATATTCGATAATGGGTTATATGGAGTCGAGCTAAGTAAATTGGAAATTATTCACGATAAACCAATATATGCGGGGGTAAATGTCTTAGAACTCTCTAAGTGGTTGATGTATGACTTTTATTATAACTTTTTACTTAATCAGAGTGAAACAATATATAATAATATAATATATTATAAATAATATATGACATTATTAAAAATAATTCTAATAAATTTGACACATCAGATTACCTACCCGGCAATATACATAATATAATTCCTAATAACAAAAAAGTGTTACGTTTGATGAAAGACGAGAATGCCGGGAGAATCAAAGTTTGCAGGTTTAAATACCAAAGCGCATGCATACATAGCCAATGATGGGAACAATAAAGAAAGAGAAGTGAAAAAAGATAAGGGCATAAAAAAAGGTGTAACCGACAAATTAAAATACAGTGATTGTAAACAGTGTAAGGTGAACAGAGAATTATAAGAAGCAGATCTCACAGATTGTATACAGAAATTTGCAAAAAAATAGCGTTAGATCATTTAGACGATAAGCGATGTGCTTTAGATGATAAAATTTCCGCACTAGCATGGGGAAACTATAAAATAGGTAATCAAATATATATGCAAATAACGATGTGTCAATACTATGTATATTTGAGTAAATGTAAAATAACTATAAACTAAATAACAGAAATATGTAAATGAAATGTAATTAATATGTATGCAAGAATAAATGTAAAAATTAATACACAATGCAATTTTTTGGGTTTTATTTTATTAGGTTTATTTTATTTCGATTTTAATAATAATAATAATAATAGCAAACATTTTCGGCTGGTCTTATAGATATTTATCGAAGTAATTGAGTTTTATTTGCCCATGAATTATGAGTTTGATCAAATCCTAGCCACTTTACAAAAAATTTGTTTCCCTGCTTCTTCAATATCTTTTCCACTAAATAGACATTTTTGTCACGAAGTTTTTGCATTTCGTATTCATAAAATGACCCTAAGTAGCAGGATTCGTAATTTTTATTTTACTGATCTGAAATATTTCAGTGGCCCAATTTGGTTCAGGGCCTTTAAAAAATACTTCTTTAAATTTGCTAATTCTAACACAATCCCCAAATTTAAACTTTGGTCTTTGCAATGTTTTAGGGAAAGTATATACACTTTGTAATATCTGCTTCTCGTTGTGTTTATTGACTTCATTTCGTTTCATTTCTATTAATCTGTGATACGTATTATTGTATTTGGTTAGTAATGTTTGCAGGGTATTTATCCATTTGTAATTACTATCCATACTAACCATTTTCCACATTAAGTTTTTTAATGATCTATTAAATCTTTCACATAGGGAGTATATGTGAGTATATGTGTGAGAATAGTTAAATTGATAATCCTTCATCAAATTTTATAATCTTTATTCAAAAATTCCTTTGCCTGATTTCTTGGAGATGTATTTCTTCTTTCCAATACCTTTTTCATAGGTTTAACTTTATCTGAAGAGGTTTAAAATTTTACTGGTTGCGCGAAAGCGTATTTAGAAAATTCCAACCAATTCCAACCTAAAGGTATTTATAGCCGTCATTTAACTTATGAAATGGAATTAACTCAACTAAATCTATTTGGCATGTATCATTAATTCCTTTTTAAATGAATCGCCTTCGAACAAAATTTTTTCTGGTTGGTTTGTGAATTTCGTTAACACCTTCAATTTTACTCATTTTTATATATTTGTTTTTTTATAATTCTCAAATGTAGCTTATGAATCTTAATATCCTGCCTAATCTTGTTTGACATCTTCCGAGAAAATTCAAAACATAATCTTAACAAATCAATCTCAATATTAGGGACAATAGATAAGGACAGTCAGCTAATCAGCTAATTGAACATCAGTCTTATTTAATTCCACGCACTTTGGTAAAAAATGATTGTAATAAAAAAACGAGATTTGCTTTTGTGAGATAGTATTCCAGCATAGGAATGTTGATAAACAAACTCCACCGCGGGTTATTAATCTCTACGTTTCAGAATCAAGTTTTATTCTATGTCCTTTTTGATTAATAGTAGTATTTGAACCAAATTCAGTATAATTTTTACATAAAAAACTGCCCCGAAGTAGTAGTTGAACAAAATTCAGTATAATTTTCATATGGAAAACTGCCCCGAAGTTGTATTTGAATCAAATTCAGTATAATTTTTAGATGAAAAACTGCTCCGAAGTAGTATTTGAACCAAATTCAGTATAATTTTTACATATAAAACTGCCCCGAAGTAGTATTTGAACCAAATTCAGTATAATTTTTACATAAAAAACTGCCCCGAAGTAGTATTTGAACAAAATTCAGTATAATTTTTATATGGAAAACTGTGCGGAA
>KK502619.1:334190-371230 GCA_000688735.1 Glossina austeni
AAAATTCAGTATAATTTTTACATAAAAAACTGCCCCGAAGTAGTATTTGAACAAAATTCAGTATAATTTTTACATAAAAAACTACCCCGAAGTAGTATTTGAACAAAGTTCAGTATAATTTTTATATGGAAAACTGCCCCGAAGTTGTATTTGAACGAAATTCAGTATAATTTTTGCAGGGAAAACTGCGCCGAGGTTGTATTTGAACCAAATTCAGTAAAAATTTTATATGAAAAACTGACCTGAAGTTGTATTTGAACCAAATTCAGTATAATTTTTATATGAAAAACTGCTACGACGTTGTATTTGAACAAAATTCAGTATAATTTTTATATGAAAAACTGCCCCGAAGTAGTATTTGAACCAAATTCAGTACAATTTTTACATAAAAAACTGCCCCGAAGTTGTATTTGAATCAAATTCAGTATAATTTTTATATGAAGAACTGCTACGCAGTTGTATTTGAATCAAATTCAATATAATTTTTAGATGAAAAACTGCTACGAAGTTGTATGCCAACCAAATTCAGTATAATTTGCTGCGTTTATACTTGATTACACAAATATTATTATTGTAGAATCAAGTACATTTGGCTTTGCTTGGAATGTCAGACTTGTTTAAAGTTATGAACACTTGATTTTGGTTTTTATCTTGGTTCTTGTTTAAGATTAAAAACCTTTTTATATAAAAAGGAAAAATTAATTTGACTACAATTTGTACAATATCTGTTTTGTATACTTATTTTTTTATTAATTATCAAAGTAATAAATAAAGTAATAATAATATATAATATATATGGTCGCATGTATTTTAAATTGATCTGCGACATCTATTTGGGAAAATGGTAAAGTAATGGAAAGTATCAAAGTGCTTAACTATTAGATTCCTTGATCTTTCTCTAAATAAAAAAAACTGTTTTGAACTGAGAATTATCGAGTTATTCGGTGTTAATAATAGAACTTCCAAAATTGCATTTTTGATTTGAGGATTGAATTGTTTTATTTGAATGAATTTGTTCCCAAAATCTATCAAACACTTTTAGAAGCTGCCCCATCATATCCCAATTGTCGACTTTGGGTTTATCAGTTCGAAAGTGGTGTCTTCGATGTCAACGACAAAGAATGACTTGGAGGACCAAAAAATTTGTAAAACGTTGAACTGGAAGATTTATTGGATGAAAACCCTCTCCAAACTCTTAAATAACTTTTGAACAGCTTAGTTGTTGATGAATCAACTATATGCGATGTAAAAGATCCAAATAGATGAAATATCGCTGCGATACGAATTGATTGAAAATGCCATTCCCACCGGTTGCAGCATCGCTTACCAGGCAAAAGAAGTAGAGTTGTTTGCGGCGCATTGTGACTAAGGGTGAAAAGTGGATCCACTACGACAAACCCAAGCGGAAAAAGTAATAGATTTGTCCAGGAAAGCCATCTACATCGGCACCGAAGCAGAATATTCATGGCCATAATGTTTTGCTGTGCATATGGTAGGACTAGCATGGTGTAGTGTGTTATAAGCTGCTGAAACCAAATGAAACTGTTACTGCAGACATCTACCGACATCAACTGAACAACTTCAGCGATATATTGTTGCAAAAGAGACCGGCACTTAACAAATGAAAAATCATCCTCTGGCGTGACGACGCTCGGCCACAAGTTGCAAGAGTTGTCAAAGCTACATTGTTACAGCTCGAGTGGAAAGCACTGCTGCACCTAGCGTAGTCAGCCAGACATAGCGTCTTCTCATTACCACTTGTTCAAATCGATGCAGAATGGCTTGGCTGTCACGCGATTTCGAAATGTTAAAGAAATTCCGTAATGGGTCCATCGCTGCCAACTCACATTGTTCTTTCGACACGGTATCACCCCGGTGCCAGGAAGATGGGGAAAATGTCTAGAAAATCATGCAAATTATTTTGATTATAACGTCTTGTACCAATTTTTCTTAATAAAAGTCTTTTTCAAGTGAAAAAATGATCAGAATACATGCAAGCACCTGTTAAAATGGAATTCTCTAATAGAGGCCAATATAGTTTCCGAAGGTTCGAGATTGTGAGTTCAAGAATATGGTACGTCCGCAGCGTCATGATTGCAGTTCCCGGTAATAGGTTTTCAATTCAGAAATGACTCGGCTTATTTAGGGTAACTAATCCAATCCGCTTTGCTTAAGAAGAATCTAACTCGTTTTGCGCGAATACCAGACGAGTGGATGGTTAAGACTGGCTATTTATTTATTTACTCACTTTCGCTAAAATTGTTAGGCGATATAATATATTTTAGAATTAAATGTAAATAAGAACAACATGAGCTGAGTAAAGTAATAGATACTGGTACAAATCTAAGTAAATGAATAACCAGGCTTCGGTATTTTGCAGCAATATTAAATAGAAATGATACAGTGAACATAAGGAAGGGAACAAATGTATCTCCAGCAAGGGGAAACAACAATAAACAGTAATTGAATTCATTAAATTGTTCGAATGAATGAAAGTGTCCTTGTAGATAAACAAGTTGGCAGGATGCTAGAATAGCACCCATGATAACATGTATAATTTTTAGCGCCGGATCAAGCGAATAAAGATTAGTATGATACATCATACAAAGCACCCGGAAAAGATTCTCAAATTGATTGTTTGTGTGGCACTGAGGCAAGTAAATTACTTCGTAGTGAAAATCTACCAGGTGCATTAAATTGGATTCTCTCAGATAAAAACAGGAAAAGATGTTATAACTTTAATGAATTTTACAATAAAGACAATTACCAACATCTCGCGTCTTTTTCAGCTTAACCCATTTTCATAAGGCGGAAGATTTAAATCTGAATTCCACCCTAGCCCTGTAGAGCACAAAGCAGAAAACTTCGTTGTACTGATTCGATTAGGTCAATGTGACATCTGTAACTTGCCATATAGACTAAAGATGAATATTCCGCAATTGGTTGCATAAAAGAAGTGTGCCAACGTTAAGTAAAGTAAAGGTCATAAAATTTCTATCACCACCTCATTACATAACCCAAATGATGTTTCTCTCCGTTGACGTATGACTCACTATAAAAATTGAATCTCAACTTTGGATAATGGGATAATCGCCAAGTCGTTAAACCTGGTTACATTATCCAGCTTATAGCTATTAATATAGTAACTAGACTGCGTAATAGTGGCCCAAGAAAACAATAGCTTACAGCATTTTTAAAGTTGACTGCCTTACACCATTTTTACAAATTATCTAACCTCAACTGAAGGGTTGCCATACCATTAATAAAGTTGCATGGATGACAGATTTTTATATCGTCCGTAAACATCAGGCCGTTTGATACATACATGTAGATAATTTAAAAATATGGTAAACAAGAGTGACCCAAGGTCACCTACCTGGGAAATCCCACATATAACTCCAATTACCATTGAATGAAGTCAAGTAGACAATACCTTTGCGCACGTTCCGACAAAAAGATCCGAAACTTGTGTACCATGGTATCAGACGAGCAAAGTCGGCCAAGTTTTAGGAGTAATAGATTATGGTCAACTCTGTCAAAACTTTTTGGAAAATCAGTATAGATAACATCGGTTTACTTGCTTTCGACGAAAGCTTCAAATGTGTTCCCAGACAATTCTAAAAGATTTGTGAAAATTAAGCTTAACGATTTGGTAAGCCCTTTTGCAATTAATCGCCTGAAGAGTGGGCAGAGCATTAAGTTTCACTGTTCCTCTGTAATTGCTAATGTCATCCTCCAGCCCTTTTTTTTGGAAAGCGGGATAATGAAACTAGACTACAAACATTTATTGGAATATATTCGTCCTGGCGCGGGTACCCAGAATGTTAATTTGAAGAATGAGAATATATCAATTAGGATAGCCCACCCGGCGCTAACATTTTAGACAGGTATGCTTTCTCAAAGACCTCTGCAAAAACGCTTTTAAATTCCAGCCTAAGAAGTCGAACAATAAATCACTAACAGCGAGCTATCAATATTATTGTAATCACGGTTCCAGGTGCCATTCCCGCAAATAAGTTATTTAGCATATCACAATTTTGTTTCCTGAAGTTCTTAGTAGTATTAAAATAATACTAGAAGACACCATGCTTACTGCTATTAACATTAAACCAAGTATTGAGCAACGGAAGCAAAGATAGTAGAGATACCTAGGTCAATGTTATTAAAAAATACAAGATCCAATTAATTCCTATTGACATTGTAGACATTGTGTAACTGAAATAAGCATAATTTAAAATGACGTCAATGAGCCCGGCGAATAAACTAACTAAAATACAAAATTGGCGTAAAATATCCTAAGTCAGCCCCTATTTTCCAGTAGACGAGGGATAAATTAAAGTTATCCAGCACCAATAACTTTTTATTAATTTTAATCTTCAAATTAATGTCAGTGTTTAAGCGGACACGTAAGTCGAGTTTAGGTAAGTCGAAATATCCGATGTAGGCGAAATATAAGAACAAATAACGAAGAGGAAAACGGATTCAAAGTTAACTTTTATGGCGACAAAGTCGACATTTTCCACCTTACTTCTACTAAGCTTGACGATACTAAATTTTGTGCAGGTGTTTTGTACGCCAGATGTCTTTCCTAAGCACCTGATAAGATTTCAGAATCTCCAGTCGCACACTTCAACTAGAATATGATGTACACAGTCGATAAAATTTATAAAGGTGCCATACACATCAACTTGATTTTTTGGAGAGCAGGTGGCGAGGAAGTAAACGCCAAGGGCATGAATGATATGAGCATCAAAACAGGCGGTTCAAGCGAGATGGCCATTGCTCAAGTTCTATGCAAAATTAATTCTTTTGCAAGCTTACCGACCGGTTGTAAAGATTTACAAAAATGTTTTCAAAATATTCCGGGGGCAATAATTTTACACGAAACTATAGTGCGTGACAATGTAGGATTTAACTTTTATACACAACGCTTTTTCAAGTTGCCATTTGAGGATTTAGAAGCAACAAAATGCATAATTGCTTTAACAGCTACTTTAGGCGCTATTCGAGAGACAAGAATTGATTTACGACTACCAACTTCAGTTTATTCTTATGAGAAACTCTCAAAATTTCTTTTACAACTAGCGCTAGCGGGCAACGACCATCTTGATAAATGGATCAAATCACCGATACTAGGTATAAAAGATGACAGGCCAGGGTCAGCGGGAGTGAACTGTAAGAAAACTGGATCAGTTGGCGACACCTCATACGCTCCGATACGGTTCGTCTCCTTTATCGTCAAAGCTGGACTAGCAAACTTCAAAGATTCCGCTAAATCAAACTTGGATTGATATTTAAAGAATTTTGGAAGTCAATGCTAATGGTTCATTTTTTACCACGGAGAATCTTAATTTGGTTTGAGAAAAGTGATTAGCCCCACTTCTGCAATCATGGCACGACCAGCGTAGCCTCTTAGTAGGATCAATTGTCGCATTACCTTTTAATCCAGCACAAATCAGATAAGCAAACCGTTCGCAAAACGAGCACACTTGCTGTAATTAAGAACGCGTTTTAAATATATTTTAAATAGGTTCAATATTTTATGTTGCGAAATTACACTTGCTGTTTTCGTTGTATTTGTTACCTTCTCGCCAACAAGGTGCAGGCAGACCGTAAGATGTGAGTATCAAGAACGTTTCTTACGCTGCCATTAATTCAACGTCGCAAAATTTCTCGTTACCAATTCCTCTATATTTATAATATTGCTTCCGAGTGTTCCATATAATTGAGCTCGAAACAATCAGCTGAATATTATTTAAAAATATTTCAAACTATTTCACCGAGGAATACTTTTGTGCAGCACCTAAATAAAATAAACGACATATGTACGTTTGAGGAAACGAAAGGAATAAGTGACGGAGAGTAACATGTTAAAGCAATATGAGAAAAAGTGCAATGCATTGGAACATGTGTTGGTTTCTCATCATTTAAAATGCAGAGAGCGCTTTGAATGACGGCTTCTTCCAAAACTGTACCACGACTTATGTCGTCTAACGCCATGTCCAGGTTTTGAATATGAATTTTGATCAGCATTCACGAAGTATCCGTTGTATGAATTGGGTAGAATAGGATTAACACAATGTCGATAGCGGGTCTCTTGAAGAAATATTTAATTGGGACTAAAATGACATAATTGTGTGGAGTTCTCCAAAATTATTAGTAAGGCCTTTAATGCACATTGTAGAACATTTCAACCATGTTTAATCGTGGCGACAAGAAAAAGAAACGTTAGGTTGGCTATGTTGCTATGTCAGTATTTCCGCCAAAGATGTCGCTATAGCACTCTTGCGTAAATAATTTATTCTTATCAGCGGAGGAGTCCTTATTGATATCCAAGTAGTTGCGTGCGCTTGACGTGCTAGGACATTTGACATGAATGACATTATGAAATTGTAGATTGATTGATGTATGCATGGATGATGGATGATAGGTCGTAAGCCGTAGTTGGTGATGCTGGCTTATTAAGTTGCATTTGTGAGACGACGGCAGCATAAGTTGTATTATTTTAGTTCCTTGTCTAGAAGGTTTTACCTTCCAGTACCTGCGCTGCGTTTTCTCCACACCACAATAATTTTCTGTTTTAAATTTTAGGCTTTCCTGCCTTTGTATATAACGTGGGAAATATTTATATAAGGTCAAGAGTTGCAAAATACGGGTACAATTTTCAATATCTATTGGCGCATTTTAAATCTTATAGGATTCGAAATGTAGAATTCCTCTTTGCATTTTCACCAAGCCCATGATAATGATCAAAAGTCATAATGATCCTTCCTCTAGATGAACGAGTTTTGCAGTCAGCGTTCAGTTTAGTGAGGTTATTAATTTCAGTTCGGTCATGAAACAACTTTTCATAGAATTACGTTTACCCAGCAATTTAGCGGAAATTTGGCACAAATTAGAGACCGACTTGGACTTGAACATATTCTCCATCGTTCACGGATTCCAACAAAAAGCAAGTAGACTTCCAAATAAGACTGTTTTCGTACCGAAAGGAGTAGATTGGGATACGAATTTTTTAGGTTTTTGTCTAGGCCCCAGGGCCACAATGCCTTGTTTGTTTTTCGTGAAACACGATAAATTAGTTTGTTAACGTTTATTTATTTAGATGCGTTTTGTTTTGATCATTTTTTAGTGACTATTGATATCTTTATTATTGCTTATAGGTAAACTTACACCATAACTTATTTATTCTTACGCTAGCATATTTGATAAATCGAATATAAATGTGTAATGAAGGTTATTGCTTAAAGTTACAGTTGTGCTAAACTATGTTATTAGAATTAGGGTAAACTTTTGTATTATGCAAAGTTTGCGTAAGTTAACCTAAACAGCAAGAAATAAAATAAAATGAACGGAAATAGAACAAAGCAACAATGTTACAAGTTATTATAACTATATTATATATTTAATTTATAAGAAATAAATTCACTCAAAAAAGAATTGGGAACTACCGAATAAAATAAAATTAATTGTCCATTTTCTTTTTTAAATATTAAACAAAACGTACACATTATCCACAATAATCATGTTAACAAAACAATGACAAAAAACCAAACCCTCCTATCAATACTAGCGAAATGTACGAAAAAATCTGAAACGAAATAGTAAACACGTGCTGTTCAGAGTAAATATTTACCACGAATACAGATAAGATTACACAAGCATGTAATCAAACGTATAAGTTAAATGAAAACGCCAGTTAAAACAGAACGGGGAAATTTTAAGTAATATTAAAAGGGATAAAAAGTCAGGCACTGAAACAAGAAACCCAATTTATTCAAGTGAAACATACAATTAGATAAACGAAGAAATATAAAATAAAATAAGAGATTGACAAAATTGTCCACGTCAAATTCAAAGGAAATAGCACCACAACAAGTAAATTAAACGAACACGAAATTAAAATAAGAATTTGAAATATATGAGTAACACGAAAACAAAATTTTATGAAAACATAAGCATACGAAAATAATCGAGAATACGATCTCCAAAAACAAAAAAAGATCTTCACAAAAGATATTAATTAAAGCTGGAATTAAAAGCCTTAAGGAACCATAACAACAATCTTCAATGACTGCTGGAATTTTGTAATAATCCAATGATCTTCAACTGCTAATTTATTATCGTAAACTAGAGTGACGACAAGAGCAAATTATTCGAATCGCTCCACCTAAAGAACATCCGGGAACCAGAGCAGTCAGAATTAACTCCTCCTCCTCCGCAGCGTGCGAAGTTCGTAAACATGCCGCATCTGCAGCTATCTACATACCACACCGATCTTTAACCATACGATCAAAGCTGATGCAAGGGAAACAACTTAGTACATCACCATGGGGATGCAATGGGAAAGACATTCCCTCGTCATAAATCCCCCAAGAACACAAACTGGTTTCCATGGCTTTGCTGCAGCCTTTCAAAACGACGTTGGTCTTATTGTCCGCATTAGCTTATGGGTTAGACACAAGTCGAACACTCTTGTCGATCTGCCGACTAGAGAATAGACCTTAATGATTCATCTCCTACAACTCATCCATAAAAGTGTATGGATCCGGCTTTTCATGGGCAAATAACCTTCAGATACAGCTACTTCACATTAGAGACGTCAAACCCGACTTTCCCTAACTTCGTATTTCTGATGACTTTTTGCCTCTCTGCTACAGATGAGGAATGCGAAGCTGCCCCAATACAACGGATTGATTGTATTTCCTGAACACGTCCAATGTCGGACCCACCAACTCAACATCTATTGTAACCATTGTTTTGGTGATTACTTTTGTTTCGGAAGCCACATTTGTGTATATAATACACAAAAAATATATATATAATACACAGAGAAGCCTTTAAATGCACTGTTGAGTCCGTTTTGTGCGGTCTTGCTATAGCTTACACGGTTTGTGACCTGCGAAATCGGGCACCCTTCATTTTGCAGTCCACAAATGAACTGCCACATAAACTATGTGATTTGCCTTCAATGATTATCGTTTAATTCAATTATTATATTATATAGTCATTTTCCCCAAGAAAACTTATAAACAAACATACATATTTATAGGAATTTCACATATTAGTATATTATCCATAGCTATAAGACATATATTATAAAATGTACATACGTGACTTGCTAAACTCATCCATGCACCATAAGTGTGCATTACATTCTATACTCGCATAAACATACACATGCTTAAACCATGTACTCAATGTATTTATCGTTTTCCTATCTTCACGGTGGTAGATAAGGATCGTTCGTGTTTACAATAACAAACACTTGTCTGTAATAAGCTGTTTACTTTTGCAAACGAACGCAACGGCATCTCCCTGTAAAGATGGTTGCCGAATCAATAAGAAACCAACCGTCTTTATAGAAATGGTAAATGGTGATACGAAATGATATTAAGGACTTTTCTTTTTCTGAATCGACGGTGAAGTCTGCCTGGAATGTTTCCCTACACTCAGCATCGGCCAGACTTTGACAGAGACTAGGACAGCAAAAAAGGCGGTCACATCTTAAAGAGAAAATCAATAAATTTTCTGACGTGCCTGAGCTGACTCGCATATTAAGAGGCACAACGATACCACGTTACCAATTTTTTGCTCTAATTCAAATGGAAAATTTTTTAAGCTTTGCTGTGGTGACTTTTGTTGTTAGTTTAGCTAAATATGAGGGAAGTAATCGACAAACCTAACTTACATAATAAACACACATTAAAAAGTAACAAATTTACTACTATCAGCAAGTTGTGACAAACCTCCGTGCGCGGCGATCGTGTGTTTTTCCTTAAAATTTCTCTTAGTTAAGTGTGATATTTCTAGGCTTAAGGCGCTGATAGTGTGGTGTTTTCTGTTTATTTTTAATTGAGAATAAAGGCAAAACAAATACTCACTATATAAAATATTCCATAGTCGGCCACGATTTATTTATTTAAAGAAAATTCCAATTTTTCACTTAAAGGAATTTATTAATTACTTTCTATATAATTTCCCTGAACCAACTCTAGCGTAGCAACACTCTCTAAATATTTTTACAAGGTTGCTATCAGACTTCAAACTAAAACTGTTTGTAATCCCTACAATAGCGTTTGACCGTACTTTGTTTCTTTCTGTCTTGTTGGCTCTATAAATGTTGTTGTAAAGTTTTCAGATATCTTTCTTGGTCTTGCAGGCTTTGATATTAGTTATTTATCTGTTTTCTTTTCTGTACTGGCCAGGGTTTTATAATATTAATCCTTGTTTAACAAGTTTTCTAATTTGTTGTGATGAGATTTGCATAATCTGGTTTCACATAGCTTTAATTATTTAATCTACCAATTAGGCGGATTTTTTTTTCTTAGATAAATTTTGAACTCTGTACATTCTTTGTTTTTCTCTGCTGATTTTTATTATATTTTTTTTGGTTTTCTTTAGCATTCTACTAGGATGGAATGGTTAGATAAATCAAGTGAAAAAATGTTGAAAATTTATGTGTACTCATAAAAAGTCAAAGAACATCATAAAAGCCAAATATCATTTTGAAACTTAAAATTTTATGAGATGCGGCTATCTCTGCAGTTTACGTTTTGTATACGATATTTGTGTATTGATATAAATTCGTAAGTCTTTTTACGGGTAACTGTTGCAAGAAAAACCACATAATCAAAAATACTGAACTAATATTGCCAACGTGTCAACCACTTCCAAACATTTTGATAAACAATTCAGAATTGACAAACGTTAAAAATGGCAATGTGGAGATATATGTAGATTGATTTCGTGGGTGCCACCCAACGCAAAAGGATGTCAAAATGTGGACAAGTTGCCGCGTCATCGCGGGCCAGGTAGGTCGGCAGTATGAAGAGTGAGTTTATCCCGTTTTGTGGACCACAAATGTTGCCTTAAAAGACTTTTCTTTAATACGTGTTTATATATGTATATGTATCCATTTACGTATATACATAAATGATTGGAAAAAACTGGGTACAAGAAACTGTCACGAAAATCCATCCGTGTTTATATTGATTATTGCTGGATGGATATTTTTTTAGCCAAGCTAAATAAAACTAAATTCTCAGTGAGAAAATGTTGACCAAAACTAATTTGCTGTTAGCGCGTAATCTAACAAAGTCCATGGTGAGGTTTCTTGGTCACGGCGGTATACCTGGTGAGGTAAGATCAAAGGTTTCGATGCCGTGTTAACTGACAAAACGAAAACATTTTTAATATTTTCAGAACATACCTTAAAGTCTGCAAAACCGTTATCGCATAAATGGTGTTTTTACTGTATTCACTGCTTTGGGTTTCGGTTCACCTTTCCTTTTCCTGATCGTCAGACATCAATTGCTGAAGAAGTAATCAATGCTTGATAATTTGGGAAAAATTAAGAGATTTTGTGAACTTTCATTTGAGAAAGCAAAACGCTTATATTCGTATATAAGAAATACAGAATATGAAAATTTGAGATAGATTTTGAACAATATGTTGGGTCTGACTCGGGAATTCAATGGTTCCTTCGCTCATAATTTTGCTAAGTAACACATGATGCGGTATTATCGCGGAGGACATCCAGGTTGCATAAATATATTTACAAATTTTCGTCGCAAATTGATCAACAAGGGCTTTTTCACTATTAGAATCCGCCCTTTACATTGGATAATCCTGTGAGATTTACTGTCTTTTTTACAATATTTGGCTTAACGGGCTTCGGGGCGTCTTGGTTAATAATAATGCACCAAACGTTGCGTCTTTATGACTACGATTAATATTGAAATTAATTTTAACTATCAATTATTTTCTTGGGAGAATAAATCGAAGATTTTTTAATACCTATCCTGATGCAAGATTGTGTACGCTTTTATTGTAGAATATATTTTAAAACAAAGAATTTTGGATTCCATATTTTAAATGTAACGAAATTTCTAACTGTTATCGAGGTGTCAATTGCTGCTGAATCCAAGTAAAGAAGAAACAAGCGCTTGTTTTTTTCCAATCTATTTAAAGGCCGATTCGCTACATTATAAACTAACAACTTTGTTCGAATAATAAGAAAACTTAAACATTAAATTACCTCTAAAAATGCATTAAATCTGTTCATATAACATATAATAATATATAATAAAACATTTATATATAAGTTGGAGTCTTTTTGTCATAATTTTTAATTAAGTTTAATTATTTGCGCCTGCTATAAGACAAATCTTAATTTAATATATGACAAATGCGTTCTTTTGACATGTTCATAACTTCTCCTATCTCTCAGTCAAGCTTTTACGACCACGTCTACATTCAACCACCCAAAATTTCACTGTGGTGAATGATGCTGTCGAGTCTCCGTACACAGCAACCAACTCGGCTTTAATTTTTGTAGGCATATTACCTTCAAAAACAAATAATAACCATTTTCGTAATTTATCCGCCTTAATAAGTAACACGCAAATGTAAACCATTAAGCTGGAAAAAGAAGAAAGAATTTCGTAAAAAATACAACTTAAAACTTACGTAAATATCACAACCTTCAAGATCTAGTTCTTCTTTGATTTTTTGTATTTGCTAGCGAATTTTATATTGCCCAAGTGTGGAATGCTACCAAAATTTTAAGGATATCAGATATCTGTAAAAAGGTGAAAACGTTTAAAAAAAGTGCAGAATTTTGTATATTTTGTCTTACCTGTCTTGGGTCGACACCTAACGCTTGCATGGCTTGAATTGTTTCTTTAAATTGTTCTCTTACTGAAATTTTGTCTATTTCAGCGGAGCGACCACAATTTAAGTAATAGAAGCAATCCTGATGATCTGAAATAATTAAACATTATCGGGAAAACTACATCCGTTCAATATTCAAAATGTGTGGAGAAGCATCGATATGTTTTCGTCCTCGCTCTCCCTTCAATTTATCCCCTTCCAGTAGCATGAACAGCGCGTACCCAAACAAATTTATGCAGTGGATACCGCCGCTTCCGCAGGAACCTCCTTGGTTGAAAAAGTCAATCTGCGCCGCCACAGTTGACTGTACGCCTTTCCCTCGCTGTCCACTATATGCTGCACGCATTTTAAAAGTTGGAATCAGTTGTATTTTTCTTATAAATGTTTGGTGTTATATAAACCGTGAGTTTTGCGTCGAACTGAAATGGAAATGAGAAGTGAGTTCGACCACCTGTAGAATATGTGGGAAAAAACCGTGGGTTTTGCGTCGAACTGAAATAGAAATGAGAAGATTATATCGGTTATTTATTAGATGCGCAAACAGCAGCTGCCGAAGTTATAACAGATCTCTGTTCCCACGAGGATGATTATCATGATAAAAGTAAATTGCATGAAAGTATTGAACTTTTTTTTTAATTTTTTGTACATAGATTCCATGATCAATGAGTCTCTCTCATGGCACCAAATTCATACCCTCTCATTAGACCAATTTCCAATTTCATGCTCTAATATTGCACCAATTTCCGAAAGCATATACATTCAAACTCATGTGGCACCAAATTCACTTATTTCTATTCGAAAGATGATAAGAAAGTTTTATATTCAAGTTCTCATGAAATATTAGAATTTCATCTTTGTTCCCATATAAATTCATTTAATATAGGCTTTAAATTTTGAATTTAAGTCTAATATCTGGTTTAATTTTATCTATAAGATTAGTAAATTTTGACTACACATATAGAGTTAGTAAATAAAAAGTGCAAGGACCTTTTCTTTCTCCATATGGAAGGAAAAGAACAAAGGGAACAAATCGTAATTTCCATTTCTAAGAATCCTTTTAAAGGAATTAAAAATATTTTTTTACACGATTTCGGAAGTCTTTCTTCAAAATGCCATTAGCATTCTCTTTTGTCCCCAATGTCATCATTTTGAAGGAAAATCGTGCAGGAAAACCAGAAAAGTTGAGGTATTTTATATAAATATTTATATAGAGGAATATTATATAAATATATATATAAATCACTAATTTCTTTCTTCTATTTCAGAATACAACAGTATCTGCCCACCATACTCTCCGCTCAATTATTGTTATGTATTATTATGTATTATTATTGTAAATACTATTGTAATTTTTAATGTAATGTATAATGTAATATTTGCTTATAATCTATTCTCTATCTATTCTATCTCTCTCTGAAGCTCATTAGTGCGTACAGAATTTTTATAAAGTTATACATGGAATCCATTATATACAAAAGTATCCACTTTGGCTGCATATATAATTTGTGATAAGAATGCATTTTTCAAAAACTTACATATCGGTAGTTATTCGAACCGCTATTTTTAAAAGCTCCCGAAATTTTGAGACAGATCGGAACTGTTCAGCGCTCGTTTTGCAAATTATCAATAATACGTATGAAAAAATCATCAAATTCTCTTCCGCATAAGTTTATTCTTGTAATACCACATTTCAAGTAAACGTACGGACGTTGCATGTTTTTTTGTTTAAAAAAAAAAAGTTAAATAAATTCTCTAAAAATTTAAATTCAACGCACGAAAAATATCGCCAAAATTCGTATAGAATGCGATTAATTATCATTTTATTGACATGGAGAGAAATCGTTAATTTTAAAAGGTTTGAAACACAATGTTAAACAAGCGAATTGCTCGAATTTAATTTCAAACCAAATATTTGCCAAGCTTGTCTTACGTCCTACTACTTCAGGAACGATTGTTGTCATTATGTTGCTCGTTTCGTGTAATAAAATTATTATAAAAATGAAGATTTTATGTAAGGTTAATAAAACTCCTATTATTTCGATTTTTTTCTGCCTGTTGTTTTTTTTGTTGGTATTACATTTGCTGACCCACATTGTAACAATTGCTGCTGCTTTTGTTATTAGTTGTTTTAGACTTTTTTGTTGTTTTATGTTGTTTTAAAAGAATTTATGTTTTCACTGTTATTGTTGACATTGGTGGCATTCCACATTTACGTACGACAGAATACACGATTGACTCCATGCAGGCATTTCTTCTGCTCTGTCAGCTCATTTTTTAGTTACCTTAAATTTTGCATAGAAATTTGTAATTTGATCATGACGCACCGGCATGGCATGTAAAATGCCCTTAAAGCTGAAATTATTCTGATGACGATTTTTCTCGTGCAAGTAATCGCCAAACAAATAAGTAACAACTTTGCTTTGAAATTCATTACTGGCACTCAGGTCCGAACAGTTGGCCACCAAGTGGTTACACGGAAGAGGAAAAAGGAAGAAATAAAATTCATTTCTATTCTAAAATATAAATAAATACAATAAATACAAATAATATCTTACCCAATTTTCTTCAAATCATCGAGTTCATTGAAAACTATGTAGTGAAAAGGAAAGTAACCTAGACTTACCTGTATTCGGTATTAGTACAATGAATTTTTTACTTTTTAGCAAATTTTTTAAGATGGCATTGTACTCAGTTAAGGCTTTCGCATTTATCACTAAAAAAGGAGTCATAACAAAGCTCAAAGGATTTTTCCGCAGTTCTTCCTCTAAAGTTTCTACTTTGTTTCTCAACCACAATTTTCCCATAATTTCATATTTTTTTGTCATGGCTTCAGAGCGGCTCCACTGCTAGACTGAATTTTCTCACATATTGCGCTGTTAGTAGTGGTAGAAGCTGAGGTGCCACCTGCATTAGAAGCCCCGTTGCTGCTGCAGATTTCTCAGAGTTTCGATTACGCAAATAATCTTTGCACGGTAGCTTTTTGCATTCCTCTACAATATATTGGATAGTACTGAAATATTTCTGTGTCGGCACAAATAAATGACTAATCAAATCAACGCTACGCCAAAGTTTCGTGAATTGCGGTCTTTTATATTTATTTACATTGTAGTGTGATCGCATATCGGTATATGCATCCACTTTGAAGTGCAGACAGAATTATGCTGAATTTGCATAATTCTTTAGCGAAAAGAACAACAAAAATTATGTCGCACTTCAACTGGCTGAGTGTTGCATTACGAAATGCAATACGATGCTAGCCGCATCAATTAAAATAATTATGATTATGTTAGCACAAAATCACCCATAAATTTAAGTATAAATACAGCTCACAAAATTCAATAAAGACAATTGCTAATCACAATTCAAAACTAGCGTTTTACTCGCAATATTTTATAAGGCGTTCAATCCGCTTAAACTATAGGGACCGTCTCTTGCCGAGACTTATTGACAAATTAAGAGACGGACAGACTTGGCGCTTATGAAGCCGAGCAGCGTAGGTATAACGAATATACCCGTACCTGAAAGGATTCATAGGGAATCCTCCCAAATAAAGTATTACGCGCCAAATCCTCTTTTAGCATTACAATATTTATATCTATATCTTCCTTCTAAAAATAAACATCTTGAATTAGGTGGCATCATTTGATAAGCAAAAAATAGGAAATTTTCAGATATGGATTCGATGGGATGAGTTTCAAAATCACAGAACTTTTCTGCTGGCAATAACACCAACTAATGCAAAGCGTTCTACGCAAATCATCTTTAACTAGGCCATAATGTGGACGAGCCAACACTCGTAATACATCGATTTCTATATATCCAACGCCTTCAATTTTTCAATTTTGTGTCCTTTTTCATTTTCTTCGGAAATTTACGTATGGATCTATGCAAAACATATCAAAGGTCTATTAATACGCTGCATTGCAAGGCAGGCACGATAAATACTTACATTCTAATCTTTTTTTGCTACGTATACACAAAAGTGCGAAAAAAACAATTTTCGATCGATATCGATAATATCTAGAATAACTTTAATGATTGATAAACTTACGTCTAGCAATATTATACCTGGACCAATCGTATGCATATACGTATTCAAATATGTGTTTAGTAATCTGTTCCCTTTTTTCATATTCAGCCTACATGAACTTGCACTAAGAACCGAATGTTGTCTAACCGGAATTTGATGTGCAACTTTAGCGTAGCATAGAATGAGTATCAATGTCATTAACAAAGAAATCCAAGCTTGAGAATATTGTCGGATTTTCTTAACCGCATATTATCGATAATTAGAAGATGGATTAGCTAAGTTGCGGGAATTTCACGAAATCAGGCAAACCGAAGACAACCAACATGTATTTTAGATAAAATATACAAAATATAAGGTCCAATTGTAGAAATTTGAAGTTTGATTTTGCTGTCCGAGTAACGGTTGGTATCATCATTGTTTATATGATATGTTCCTACATTCCGCCTGCTTCTAGTATTGATATTTACTTTAGTCACTTTTTGCTCATACGTGAAGTGTGTTCGATGTTCACCTGATTTTTTAGATGATTTGTGTTAGATGATTTGAACCTTCCTCAACTTTAATGATGATCTCGAGTATTTTACACCTAATAATTTTGCTAACGTTTGTGATGACTTGTTTGGGATGACATACGATCTTCGCATATTTTTAGCTCAATAATTTTTTTAGTTTGAATGGCCGCTTTGTTTGTCTTTTATTTTTCAATAATCAGTTTGCATTATGTGAGAATTCAAGTCATCCTAATATGTCTCTTTGAACATGATGGTTGAAATAAATAATTACATCCATATTGCTGAGCCACAAAGTGGACGGTATCTTTCCCATAAACCTGGTGTTGTTGCTGTGTGGCCTATGAATTGTAGTGATATTGCTAGGACCCTAAATGTACTCTGTATATGTATTCTTGGCGAGAATGAATCTCACATCTGGTTTAAGCATATTACTAGAGCTTGCATCTCGTAGTTTTTAGCTTGGCTAGTCAAGCTGAGAAGAGGAAAACAAAAGAGTTAACATTATGCACGAAAACACGTAAATAAGCCTACAAATGAAGATATTTGCGCTGAAGTACTTCGTTCCCGTTCGTTCCGTTGTCACATTTCTTTCCATTCCTACGTCGTCGTCCGTTTTCTGTTCATTTTCTTTATCATAGATCCGTTAGTCCGTGTAGGTATCTATTTGCTATCATCCACTTATCACACACCATACAACACTTTCATGAAGCCGTTATACTTATTACTTTCTTTAGTAGCACTATATGGTTTTTTCTATGTTAAACTGCACAATAATAAAACAAAATAGCAAAGAGTAGGTACATGAACTATAATATATATTCTTCTATATGTACAAACAAATAAGCACTCTGACAAAATGAAGTGTTATTGGGATGACGCAGTTGTGCAAAAAAAGGAAACGACTTTCAGTTCGTGTTTCAAGTTTTGGAACCACAGATTGTATTAATATCAATCTGTAAGCTTTTTATGTAGCCCTTAATTTTCAATAACCTAGTTTTATGGAGTCCTTGTGTTTGTCACCATTTTTGTCTTTAATGGAAACATGTTGTTCCCTGTTGTGTAATGAACACAAACTATATATGTTAAAAAGGTCGAAAGGGTTAAAGGCTGTAAAGGGATGGATACACGTGTTATTAGTAAGCATGCTCAGATGTAATGAAAGGGTTTCAATTTTTATCCCACAGACACTCCGCTCCACACATGCTTATACTAAAGAAATGAGTGCTAAAATCCTAGTTTTATGCCCAAGCTCACTCTATACCCAGCTCCACGTATAATCTCCATCAGTCAATGATTTTACATGGCAAACCCCGAAGTTGGTGCCGACTACCCCTATAGACTATCCTCCTCTCAATAAAAAAACCAAGCATTTATTTATATATATATATATATATTTTTTTTTTAATTTGATGTTTTAGCAATCAAGGATTTAATTTGACTTTCTTTTTTCCGTTTTATTTTTATGGTTTAGCAAAAAATATTATCGTTACATTTGCTTTATATATTTCTATAAAAAAAAAAAAAAAATATTTTTAAATATCTTTTTATTCCAAATTTTCCTCTTCTGTTTCGTAGCGTTTAGGATTAAATATGGCGTCGCTAAGTATATGAATTTTTAATTTGTTTCCTAGATTACCTATCATATTTGCTTTTTATATTTGTAAAAAATAATAGATACACACATAACCGAAATACCGTACCGGTAAGGATTCAAAGTTGCGTACCAAGAACTTTTCTTTTTCATACTCCATGGAATATTAATAAGCATGCGAAAAGAAGCAAATTTTCAAGAGATTTTAACTTGGCGTGAAATTTGTGGATGGTAATTGAATTTGCAAAAGGTCGACAAGGTGGATAACAGGGAAGGTCGCAGGAACGCAAATCAATCAGTGGGTCCCCTCACGGGGACCGATGTGCTTTTTGTTCTTGTATATTTTGTGAACAGTCGCGAATAGCAAGGGCCTCTGTTTTTTGTTGTTTTGTTACGTGGTAAACACCTGTAGTTAAAAAGTTTGTTTACGAATTATTCACATTTCGAAATATTCAAGAAATATTCAACAAGGACTATAAGAAATGAAATTGAAATAAAAAGCTATATTTGCATGATTTATGACGGTTTTCCCAGTCGTCTGATTGGATAACAGTTTTGGCAACGAATTGAGAGCACTGTGAAAACTTTTTCAATCTAGAAATTCACGCAGTTTCGATGATGTTAGCGAGTAATCCAAATGCTGAGCGATTTGAATTTCATAACGTTTAACGTATAAACGCGGTTTCTACAACAAATTTTCTTACTTTTTGGTTTGGTGGTCTTATATGGTATTACAGCAGCGTGGTTTGCCAAGGCGAATACATCTCTGTAACAAGAAAGCTCAAAGAGGTTTTACTAATTTGGTAGTAAATATTTCCTTTTTTTTATCCGTAAATTTTTCACATCCATATTTCAATATTCGCAAGCGAATACTAGCTGGTATCAACAACAACATCAAATAATTGTGCAATATTAATGTGATGAATATATCTTGCATATAGCCCTATTGGCCCTTCAGTTTCATTGAAAGTCGAAAATATGTTCCCAATCTGTGGCATTTATCTACGGCGACGGATGTCAGAGTATCTACGTTGGTTCCGTAGTACTGTTGCGAAGTATTCTTTAGCTAAATCCTTTGAACAACCCTTCAGCTGTAGCGTGCCGTAGAGGAACTAACTGAATCCACTTGGTGAATTTGTCCATAAAGATAAATAACACGTTATGGCCCATTTTGGCTCGAAGTAAAGGACTAATAAGAGCAAATGGGTCCAATGGTAACGGCTGTAGGTTCGTAGTGAATTTCTTTCATCGCCTGTTCACGCATTACTTATGTGTTTTTAAATAAAACTTAATTCCATTATTACGCATTAAACAACGTATACATCATGTATATATATATATATCGCATGTGCTCTATGTCTTAGTTATGTATGCGTCCAACAACAGAATAAGCCTAAATTTTTTAGAAGGAAGAATTGAATTGAACGTTTAGCGAGCCGAGGTGTACTATTCACAAGTACGTTTATACTTGTCGTTTCCTGCCTAAGGCCGAAGATAGATCTCCTGCCGAATTACTTCGTGGACGATCTTCTGGAATCCTACGATCTAAACTACTTGAAGAATCGAATAAACACAGCTGGTTCCAAAAAATTATATATGTAATATCAAAGTCAGCCATATGTATACACTCAAAATTTTGGGAGAGAGTGAATACTTGAAAAAGTAATACGCAGATTTGTCGAGTGCTTTATCAAGTGCAGACATCAAAAGGTTTTAAAAAACAACATTTATATCTTAAACCTTAAACTTGAACTTAAAACTGGTTCGAAAAAGAAGAAATTCCTTCTTACCTGTTTAATTCGCTTTCACAAACCTGAAAGTATCTAATGTGATGAAGACCAACTTGAAAGGGCCATACGCCGCCGTGAAATATAGAAACGTGAAGTTTCTCGACTTGATTTTGGGAGAGTTAGATGAAGAATTTATTATGTAAGAAGATCATGATGCTTTTAAAGACTCTGCGACTGCGATATACTTCGAGTTAAAAATAAAGCATCTGCCTGCATCAAACAAAAGAATGTAATCACTTGTGATAAACTAATGAACATTCTTCAGTAACGTGCTCTGCGCGTCGTCACAGACTAAAACGTGGCTATATATTCTAATTAAATATTTTGGAGTCTACTATAAGATCTTTATGTACTTTTTAGGACGTTTATATATCCGATCGCGATATTAGCTATGCTTCCTACATGAACAACAGCATATTCGCATATTCTTCTTAAATTTAAGTATGCGTGGCGAAATCATGAGTAAGTAAAGAATAAATCCTTGAAAATTAGCGACATTCTTGCGCCGATTTTACCCGAACGACCACTTTTCAGGAGCTGCGTCAAAATACTTGTTGATATAAATTTTTGCGACGAAAAATCACTTGCAAATTTCAAGTTCTGAATGTTGATTAAACGAAAATTAATCTATTGATGATTGATGGTAGGGAAGTTTTCCGCGACATTGATGAGTGTGTGGCCTTGAATACTGGTAATTATGGTGCTCTGATTCAGTTAATTCTTACCCTTTACTTTATTGTGGTTCTATAAATTTTTTTTTTTTTGTTTAATTTTTGAATATCGTTTTATTGAGGCTTTATTTTTGCTTTTGTCTCTAAAGCAAATATTAATATATCTTTCATTATATTTTAATATTTCATTTTTCTTTAATTAATTGTACTTTTGTTTTATTATGTGTTACATGACCCCAAGCCTACACCAAGAAACAATTTTAAGCCTACACCAAGAAATAATTTCAATCAAGCTACACCAAGAAGTAATTTGAAGCCTACACCAAGAAATAATTTCAATCAATCTACACCAAGAAATAATTTCAATCAACCTACACCAAGAAATAATTTGTAAATAGTAGCGCTTTAACTAATTTCCGTGCTGACAATTGGAAACTTTATTTTCGCCATCGTAATAAAGCTAAAAAATTATTCGTAAGGAATGCAAAAAATATCTTGCTACATTATTTTCTGCTCATCAGCTCTGTGGGGGCCTCATGGGTGTTATGATTTTTCAAATGATGATGACTTCGCTGTAATTTAAATGTTGATGAGATTAATGACTATGTTGTTAATGTTGTTCACATTGAAGAGCCTGATATTATTGATTTTACTCATTTTGATGATTCTGGTGGATCTTTTTTACTCCGAAGAGTATTTTCTCATACATTTCTCGCTCTTCAAATTTTCATTTTTCACTTTTATAACTACTTGACCGTCACATTTTCTCTCGTTCCGATAACGCATTTCGTTTACAACCCCTGCCGCATTTTTCTACTAGAGCATAGGGCAGTTTAACTTGCTTTTATCTGTGATCCGTAGTTTAACAGAATATGTAAACGACACTATATTTTATCGATTTGAAAAGTTGACAGCCGTTAGTATTCGTTTATATAAAATAATAATAAAAAGTTTTTTTTTCTACTGTGATCTCTTTAATAATATTAGGAAATTTAATTTTCTAACGTGTTTACTTCCCTAAGGAAGGGCTCTTTATATTACTGTATATAGAAAGAATAAATATTGAGGATACTAAAGTCCGAAATTCCATTGATAAGCATATTGAATTTATCTAATACCGAAGTCGGAACCAACCAGCCAGAATCATCTGTAAGGCCTGAAGAGACATAGAAATGAATCGTAAGGGGAGAAACGGGAACATGATTTATGTCATCATTTTCACATGGTTTCTGTCGCGACCACGAGCCATCTCACTCTGAAGCGAGTTTGAATCTTCCTTTGTTCTTTACTTCCTAATATTTGCTGAGTTAACCGCTTCAGATAAACATAAAAAAGGACAGATGGATTGATAATTATGATAATATTGCGAAAATTCCAAATCCAGTTGATGCTAACTAATTGATTTTCGTAAGCAATAAATTCCTTACTGCATATACATGGCGCGTCATGCAGGTGCCGGCCGACGAAAAAGGTTAGCAGGAAAACAGACAGAGAAAAACCCAGGTGCACATGCGCGGGGCGTCATACAGCTGCCGGCCGAGCAAAACGATTAGCAGAAAAGCAGGTCAACGGATTAAAAATGAAACCATAAAGTTATGTGATTGTAATATGCTTGTAAAAATGTATACAAGTAGACTATTTGCGGAAGGCAGAGTTAGTGATACGAGAACATTTAGTAAGAGAACATTCAAGTAAAGAATAATAATAGTTGTGTTGAGCAAAAACAGGATCGTTAAAAAAAATAAATTGTAAATAATCCTACATTTAGGAACATAATAAAACCTTGAAGTGCATTTTCTTTTCAATATCCACGATCCAGTGATACGGACGGTATCTTAAAAAAGCGGAAATTTGTAACAATAGTATAGCAACAATGATACAGAGATAAAATAATAATAAAATACAGATATATATTATTAGTAGTTATAACAAGATATATAAATAATATAAAATAATATAATAAGCTGATAATATCAAATATATACGTAAATATATGTGTACGTACTATATAGGAATGTGTTATATAAGAATATAAAACTGAAATTAAAACAAGTAATAAAAATTATACTCGGTCATGACTGAATCGATTGTGCCCATTACCTTTATCCTAAAAAAGACATAAAAAGTAAAGGAACTAAATTTTGATGCTCTAAAACACGGAGTGGGCACGGTGATTTTTTGATTGGAGCTTCCTTCTTTCCTTACGTGATGAGTATACCTCTCGTGAAGCATATAAAAAGAAAAATTTATTCGAAAATGCAACGCCCTTTGGCAAAATATTATAGAAATAACATTTTGCACACAATGGATCCATTTGAGCCTTAATTCCAGGACAAAGATGTGGCTTTGTCGGAAATTCAGTGTTCCAGGTGACAAATTATTTTTGTTGTGGTTTTGCTGTTATAGCACTTTGGTATAATATAAACGTTGATAGAAATGTTCAAATACATAATGTGAGGATTGGATGGGAGAATGGCATTTATATTTATTTTCAAAAATCCCCGCAAAATGAAGGAGATTTCATCATTAGAAAAGGGACGCTTAGCATAAATGGAGTGGTGGTAAGTTAAACCGTATATCTGTATATTTCTCGGAAAATTGAATAGTGTTTGTGCAGCTCTTGGCAACTGTACCACCGGTTTTATATTTTTGTAATAATTGCTATAAATACCGCGCTGCAGAAGGTTGGGTTGTTAGTCTCACGCGTGAAGAGATGATTGATGCTGAGATGACGGAAAGAAATTTAAGCAAAACAAAACAAAAGAAAAAATAAAACACAGAACAGAAAAGGAAGGAAAAGAATAAAAAGAAAAAACGAAGGAAAAAGACTTTGATTTTGGTCGTGGTAAACACGTGCGGGAGAAAAATTAAGAAAAATGTCTTGAGAAATGAAGTAACATTTCGACAGATGCTAATATTTATTGAAAAGTTTATAAATTGCTGAAATTTGTGCTTAATTTTTGTTTTATTTTATTACGTGCTTGTATAAAAGCTTCTCGTGAATTTGTCATTCCATTCAGTGGCATATGTAGCAGTAAATATAAAGAGAATAAGAAATATACAACATTAAAACATTATTTCATATTTTGATTAAAAAAAAAAATTGAGATAAATTTAACTTAATATTGAAAAACGATTGCTTTTTGAAAGCGGATATTAAAATCGGGGTGTCCCATTGCAAATCACGAGCCAAAGGAAACCGTAAGTAGGTTGTATGCAAAATGGCCCAGTGTCCAGTAGTCGCCACAGAACATCCGCGTGCGCACAATAAAGTAGCTGATTTTGAAGATTTAAATACTGTAACGTCTCTGCGGATGCTCCACAATTAAGAAGAATAGAATGGAAGCATTCATTCTCCATCCCTTATTGATTAATTTATTGATTCACAAAAATTGAAAAATGTAGATTCTTCCACGGGCTTAGGGGTTTTATTTGATCATAGGTTTCGTTTTAATTTGAACACTAATCTCACTCTAAAGCTGGAACAGTGCTTGGGTATATTAAACGATGGACTAAAGAGCTTGATCATCCTAATTTTCCAAAAAGGCTATATTTTCGCTTAGTGTGACTAGTACTTGATTTTGAGTTTTTGAATCATTTTAGAGTCCTGTAAAGCATTAACAACGCGAAGACTGTAAATTCTCGACTCCCTTTTCTCATTCTTATTTTCTACTCCTAGCCTATACTTAGTCTACGCTTAATCTATTCTATTCCTGTTTTCCTAACCTATTCTATTCTATGTTATTGTCTATCTTAATCTATTCCATTCTAAGCTTAGTCTATCCCTACTGTCTTCTTCTGTACTGTTATCTTAATCTACTCTTAATCCTAGCACTCCCTTCCCCTCACCAGGGACGGAGAATCCGTGAGGCCAAAACGAGGAATGACTTTAGGTCCTCACAGATCCTCCGTTCTTCGGGGGGAAGAAGTGACTGCTGTTGCGTCTCTCCGGTGTGACCGTTCGGTGTCGCCTTCTGTGTGGCGGTTGTTGTTGATTTTTGCAGGGCGTTCGCTGATACCGCTGCTAGGTTGCGTGGCTGGCTTCGTCTGCAGCCGAAATACGGTCGCAGAGCCTGTTGCCTGAGCACAGCAGGGTGATATTGTTTTGCAATAACGTAGAGCCATCCGGCGTTGCACTCGCCTTCCATTGGTGGAGTGTCCTACTGCCGCTCTGTTATCTTCGGCTTTCCGACATGGAAGTGTCAGATCGTTGGCCGTTGGACGTTGGTCCCTTCAGTGTTCTTGTACCCCTGGCTTTCCGACGTTGAGAAGCCGGACCGTTGGCCACGGAGGTACGGGTTGTGTCAACATTGGCCACTATGGGCGCACATTTGGTTGATAGACCGTTGGCTGTGGGCGACCTGTTGTTGTGATTTTGCTTTTGTTTGCATACCGTTGATGCAATTGTGTTGTGCTCGTTGTGGTGGGCACAAGCATAGTTCGTTGTAGCTGTGATTGTGGTTTTGGTTGAATTTATTATAGTTGTGGTGGTGCGGTCGTTCTGACTCCTTAACATTATCGTTGGAACGACATGGAGATGATTTTTGGGATATGCAGTCGGTGCTGCTGATGATTTTGTTGTTGTAAGACTGTTATTTAAAGTTGTTAGTGATGCTATTATGATGTGACTGTAGCAATCGATATGGGCGTAATTTTTTGCGGCTGTGATTGCTGTTGTGTCGTATTTCTAGGCTCAGCTTTTTGCTGTTGTCGACTCAGCAGCGGCTCCGGATACATTGGCGGCGATGGTCGCGATGTTACCATTGTTAGGAAGAGTAGTTGGTTGTGGCTGTGGTTGTTTTTTTTGTTGAATGTATTGTAGTTGTTGCAATGTAGGTGTTATCTTGATATCCATCGATTTTATTGTCTGGGCATTTACAACGGTGGACGTTGTTGTGGTCGCTATTCCGAGCTTATGATAGTTGTTGATGTTGTCCATGGAGGTGAGGGGCTGCCCCTCCGCTAAGAGCGGGTAGGTACGGGTTCTGTGACGGATTTGGCGTCTTGCAAATGGACGGGCCTTAGCGTCCGTGTAATGGTGTCCTCGATCTGGATGATGTTTGGGGATTTGAATCGCACTACGGTGTAGGGCCCTTGGAGATAAGTTTCCAACTTGGTGGCAAACTGGTTGGCCGCTTTTGAAAGGGGATGATGGCGGATAAACACAAAATCTCCAACTCGCAGTTGCGAGCGGCGGTGATGGGAGTTGAAATATCTTCGCTGGTTGGATGACGAGAGCGCGAGATTGCGGCTTACGCTGTAGATGACTTCCTTCAGGATGTGGGCTCGCTGCCGCGGTGACTGTAGCTGTAGCTGCTGCTGGTCGTAGAAAGCACGCGGCAGTTTGGGCTGGCGCTCTCGAATGACCTACGCCGGGGAGTGGGCGGTAGAATCTGAAATCGCTGCATTCGTAACCAGAGCGAATTCCGGCAACCGTTGGTCCCATGCGGCGTGCTCGTCTTGGCAAAATTTTGTGATCATCGTCTTAACAGTTCGACTGAACCCCTCGGTGAGGTTTTCCCGGCGGGTGTACGGTGCGGTGAGCCGGTGTTTGACTCCGATCCGCATAATTTTCCTGCTGCTTCTCCCTCGTTCATGCTGCTCCGTGGAAAAAGGCCGTATAACCATTCGACGATAATGGTAAAGTCGGGGAACTTCTGTGGTTCTGATTGGACCTCTTGCAGTTTCTTGGCTAGCCAACGGCATGCTACGGATGGCTCGATCTGTGTCACCGTGCGGTTGAACTCCTCGGGTTGTTGCCTGGAAAGCACGTCGGCCACGACTAAATCGTGGCCGACTAGTCGATGCGTCGAGTTGTCCATGGAATCCATCCACTTTAGGGATAGGTGATCGGTTACGACGTAGAAACGGTAATCGTCTAGATATGGCTTCATTTTCCGGAAGCCAAAGATTATCGCTAGGCACTCCTTTTCTGTGGCCGCGTAGTTTATCTCGGCGTTTTTCAGGTGTCGGCTGGGATATGCGATCACGCGTTCGATTTGCTGTGTCAGGACTGCTCCTAGCACGGTATCGCTGGCGTCCGTCTGCAAGGTGAACGGCTTCGTAAAGTCCAGACAGGCCAGGATGGGGCTCTGGGTCAGCTTGGCTTTCAGAATCTCGAACGCCGTTTGTTGCTCTTTTGTCCAGCGCTAGTCTCTTGCCTTCTTCAGCAGTTCGGTGAGAGGCTTCGAAAGGGCTGCGAATTCTGGTACAAATCGGTGGTACCACGAAGCCATGCTAAGTAATCTTTTCATGTCGCGGGTGCCTGTGGGTGTCGGCATCTCGTTGATGGCTGCGGTTTTCTCGGGGTCCGTTTGGATACCCTGCTCTGTAATCACGTGGCTTATGTATTTCAGCTCCCTGTTAATAAACTCGCATTTCTCCAAATTGATTCCAGGATTGGCGGCTCTTAAGCGACGGAACACCTCTCGTAGGTTAGCTAAGTGTTCTCCCAACGCCTTTTCGATGACGATGAAGGCGTCCAAATACGCGAATGAGTGTGGCTCCGGGCCTTCCACTGGAAAAGCTCTCGTCTGGGCGCCGTAAATGCCGTATACGCTCGGCTCGTGGCCTCGAGCGGAATTTGCCAATAGCCGTCTTTAAGATGTAGGCTACGGTATGGCTCCGTCATTGCGGTATGGCGCATCATGTCCTGTGGGGCCAGTACGTAGTTCTGGAACTTCTCCCGCGGTCGTTGATCGCGTCGACAAATGTCATCTTCGAGTCAGTCGAGGTGTCGCGGTGGTAGGAAAAACCTTGTAAAATCAGCTCGGAACTTCTCCCAGGATGTCCAGTGTTGATTGCTGCTGCGATACCATGCCAAGGCTCGTTCTCGTACCATCGCCATGGTAGCTGGCAAGCGGTCTTTATCGACGCTGTATGCCTCTGTTAGCTCTTTGACTCGCTCGATAAAGGCAAGCGGCTCTCTATGGCCGGTAAAGTTGATACCCCATCGGCTGACCACTTCGATGACTGGTCTCGCAATGGCCGTTGTCGGGAAAACTCGGTGTGCTCCGCCAGTCGGGGCAGGGAGCTGTATAGTTTCGCTGACGTCGTTGGTTGTTGACGCTGTAGTGGAGTGGGTTGCCGGTGCCCCTTGGTTGTCCAGCCCCTTTATCGTCACCGGGACGTGCAGGGTTGCGACGTTCGTCGGTGGCTGTGGGGGTATTCTCTCGTCGCATGATATCCTGTTGCCCCCAGCTCTCGCGTGCGAAGCCGGTGAAAGCGATCGTTGTGAGGGCCTCCGACTCGGTCTGCAGTTCCAATAGCCGGGTGACGACCTCGGGCTTGTGGTCCCGATTGATGAATTGCACCCAACGCCTTCTCATCTCTTGGACGGTGCCTGTGAATTATAGATCGAACTCCGCTAGGCAGGCTTGGAGTTCATCTCGGCTCAGGGGGTTCACCCAAGTGGCCCGCAGCGACGATGTCATGCTGGCGTTGAAACGGCTTCTGTTAGCTTAATTACAGTTAGTAATACACGAATTTGTGAATTTTCTGGGCGCTTGGATATTTCCTTTATTACTCTCTTTTGAATATTTACTTCCTTCTTTCCTTTCCTATTTTGTTTCTATTTTTTTTATTGGTTTTTTTTTGCAAATATTTTTTTATTTCCTTTTTTTGTTTTCTTTTTTTTGCAAATATTTTTTTTTCTTTTTGCATTTCTGTTATTATTTTTTTTTTTGTAATATATCTTTGCTAGCCCGTACAAATTTCTAAAGCGGAGTTAGTAGCTTATGTAATTGCGTAATTGCTATTTGTAACAAATCTCAAAATTTCACACAAATATTGTATATAAATAAGAACAACGATGAGCAATTCTTCTATATAATTCTTTCTTTTGGTTTGCTTTATTGTTGTTCTCCATATACATTCCATAAATTTTCTATTCCTCTTCAGATCTACATGATCTTTACATTACGAATACGAAGTTGTATTACTTGTTTGAAAGATTTAATTCAATTTCAAAGTTTTTGGAAGTTTCGGTCAGCATGTTGATCAACTTTATATGCAACTTTGTGCTTATTTTCAGCATATTTCCAAATAAGAAATATAGGTCATTCGCACGTCACGTACCTTAGTATTTGCAAACGAAAATTTTCAGAAAGATCACAAGACGTAAAACATTCATGCTTGCTTCTTTTTTGAAATTCTCCCTTTTTTTTAAATTCTTTTATTCTTGTATTCTTAACTTCCACCGCTAGGAAGATGTGCATGTTATTGGTTTTGGATGGAACTTTAATGTCCCTTTTTTTTTTACTTATTTATTCGTGTGATTCTTCCTCGGATTACTACGTTTATTCCTATTATGATGCTATTATTGAGCGTGGACTGCGGTAGTGTCTAATTAGTTGGTTATCTAAGGAAGTAACTATTTCCGGATTCGTTTTTCTTTTCTTTTTTTTTGTGAACAGAAAATGTTCTCCAATGATCTGCCTGAGTTTTTTACTTTTCTTTCTTTAAATTAAGATCTGCTATTAATTAAAGCTATTCTCATTTACCCTGCTATTTAACATTGAACGGCTGCCCATATTGGTTTCTCATAGGATTACTATTATATTTTGTTTATTTTAGAATTCAGTGCTGTTATTTTGATTTTGTTAGATTTCTGGAATTGCAATTTTCGCGTTTTGTCAGAATTTGGTCGTTCAATACTATTATTTAGTTTTCCTTATTTTTCCAAAAATCTGCCTCCTCAGCAAGTATAAAAAAGAAAAAAAAAAAAGGTCCCGTTTTGTTTGATTTTTCTTTAAATTATAGGACAGTCGTTTATAAGTAAACGAAAGAAGCAAGAGGTGACACAGACACAGGCCGTAATTGAGTGGTGTTGTGGGGTGTTTACTAGCTTTGAATAGCTATAAAAGCGGCGTTGTTGGGGAATATGTCGCCATATGTTCCACCAAATATTTTCTTTTGGCCTCTTTTCCTTCGCTTTTTATCCTGTTAAAATCCGCATTTTACACAGCCCATTTTTTTCTCCTCACATAAACCTTTTTAAGAGGTGATGATGTCAGTTGCACTATTTATATGAATTTTTAATGTTCCACACTTGTGTTTGGTTTTTGTTGTGTTCGGCAGCTCACGTGAATTATGGAATGATAATATCACGTCGGGGTCACCAAAATGTTAATGTTGGGCAGCGTGCGTGAGTTGTGTCGGGCTTACCAAATGTGTTAAGTTGTTGATTTCTTCGCAAATGTTGATTGATTTATTAGCGTGTTCAAGATGGACACTAAATAGACAAAGGGAGAACCACGTTCCACTCTTTGGTACAGTATATTTGAACGATAAACTGGTCAATAACCTGATTGGTTGACATAAACCGACCAAACGATGCGTCTGGTCGTATCAACTTATTGTGGTGGCCCTTCCAGCACTTGTAACTGGAAAAGCCCTGATAAAAAACAACAATGGTCGATTGAAAGCAAAAGACAAATTTTATTAATAAAAATGCAGATATATAAACTGAAATTCTTATAAACTAGCTTAGAATTATAGTGCGCTAAATTTGTGCATAAAAATGATACACTTGCATTTTTGCGTTTATTTACTCCAGAGAAATGAGGAGCTTGAAGTGCGTCACAAAAATGCAACATAGGCAAATTACTCTAAACAACGACGACGCACTTCAAGGTCTGAATTATGTAATTTGTGATATCGTTGTCTATGGTCAGTTATGCCAAACAGACCAACACACAAACATGAATGTGCAAATGCAAATGCATGAACAAGTAAACGTTCATACGTGCACATTCAAACAAACATGAATGTGCAAAGCAAAAGTGAATTGAATATAAAAGAAATAAAATATATATACTTAGACTAATGAAATATATATACTTAAACTAAACATTCTTCCCCGCGTTGACCAATCGGTCAACTAACTTGGTTATCCATGCCTTGTTAGACTTGGACTATGAAATTTGGACTGTGAGAAGTACGGGGAGTTGGAGTTGGTGTTGCCTCATGTTGCTGGTCGTCATGGGTTGATGCAGCGGTAATATGTGCAATTACCGCCTTCTTAAGGAGGATCATACTGCAGGATAAGATGGTAATCGCGGCTATACTGATGGCCATCTCATTTTTTTGTTTCTGGCTGACCATCTTGGTCTGCAGTCTCTCCTGTAGTGACTTGTGCTTCTGAGTTGTTATCATCAATGGGGAGCAAGGCGAGGCGATGTATCGGTCGTTTAAATACTCCGGATGAGGTTTTTGCATCGGCAACTGGAATAGATCCATCGTTTTCTGGATATACATGTGTAACTCGCCCTAAAGGCCATTTCATGGTAGGAGTGTTGTCTTCTTTGATGATGACCATATCTCCTGGCTTGATGTTGGGCGATGGTTTCTTCTATTTATGTCTTTGCTGTAACTCGTGAAGATATTCATTGGACCATCTTTTCCAGAATTCCTGTTTGACTTGAGAGACGAGTTCCCATCTTGACAGAAGTGAAAGTTTCTTAGAACTGGCTTCAGTGTCAACTTGAGCTGTGGGAGCCTCACCAATTAATAGGTGTCCAGGAGTTAGGGCAGCAAAATTAGATGGATCATTGGACATAGGTGTCAAGGAATGCGAGTTTAAAATTGCTTCTATTTCAATGACCACAGTTTCCAATACTTCATAAGTTAATGAAGCTGAGCCTACACTGCGGATTAGAAGATGTTTTGCTGATTTGACGGCTGCTTCCCAGAGGCCTCCAAAATGCGGTGCCTTGGGGGGAATGAAGTGGAATTGTATCCCTTTTGAGCTGCAGGTTGAGGTAACGAGTTGTTTTCCATTTTCGGAAAATATTGAACTAGAGAGTTCTGATAACTTGTTGCTGGAGCCAACAAAGTTTGTTGCATTATCGCTATAAATATTTTGACAGCGCCCTCTTCGGCTGATAAATCGTTTGAGAGCTCCCATGAAGGCTTCTGTTGACAGGTCACTTACTAATACAAAGTGAACTGCCTTTGTTGCGAAACAACAAAAAACTGCTACATATGTCTTTGTTGGCCTTTTTCCTCTTATCTTGTAGTGGATCCATAGTGGTCCAAAATAAGCGACACCTGCTTTCGTGAATGCTCTGGCCGGTGTCACTCGTGCTTGAGGAAGATTGCCCATTATTTGTTGGCAGAGTTTGGGACAGGCGTTGTCACATTGTACACATCTTTGTACAGTTGCTCTAGCTGTTATTTTTCCTTTTATGGGCCAGAACCGTTGTCTCATTATTCGCAATACTGCTTGTGGACTGCAGTGCTTGTTGTCATCGTGAACTAACTTGAAAAGTAGTTTCATCAACGCGTCATTATATGGAAGGAGCATTGGATGTTTTGTGTCATATGGTAGAGCGGATACTTGTAACCGCCCGCCTACCCGAATGATTCCGTTGCCATCAATAAACGGAGACAATGTGTAAATTGGACTTTGTTTTGCAATCTACTGCTGCAATTGTTTCATCTCATTTTGAAGTTCATAGCTTTGAATTGCATGAATTATGACCATAAGTCCTGCTTCAAGTTCTTTGATGATGAGCACTGTGCGATTCAGATCGGATTTTGAGGAAGCTCTGGGTGTAGATAGTCGGATGAAACGAAGTATATAGGATCGATATTGTATCGATATTGTGATCGATATTGTAAACGAATTCATAATTTTTTGTGGTTGTCAGCACCATAATGGGGTCCTTCTTTCGTTCAAGATCAGTGGGAACTTGGAATTGTGGCAGGAATGGTGTTGGCCAACATTCTTGACTGCCTTGTAGAAATAATGGCCCAAGAAATCACATTTGGCTTTCTGCTAGGGCCTTTGCTGATAATCCCCTTGAGAGAATGTCTGCAGGATTATCCTTAGAACTCACGTGTCGCCACTGCTGTGGCAGGGTTAACGATTGAATCTGAGAGATTCTGTTGCCAACAAATGTCTGAAAGGATGACGATTGTGAATTTATCCAAGACAACACGATCTCGGAATCAGTCCAAAGATGGATCGGTAGATCACTTAATTGCATATCCTTGCGTAATCGATATGCGAGTTGTGCAGCTAAGAGTGCTGCACACAATTCTAATCTCGGAAGCGTCTGCTTCTTGAGGGGTGCTACTCGAGATTTTGCGCATAGTAAGCTTGCCATTATTGTGCCATCCTCGAAACTAGCTCGTATGTATGCAGCAGCTCCAAATGCCTTTTCGGAAGCATCCGCAAAAATGTGTAATTGGATTGTTTCAGGGAGGTTGCCCTTGAACATGTGTCGGGAGATTTGTAGGTTGTTTAGTGCGACTAAGCTTCCACGGAAGTTGGTCCATGTTGTGTTCAATTCTTGTGGTAATTGTTCATCCCATGTCAGTTTTAATTGCCATATGTGTTGGATGAATATTTTTGCCTTTAACACGAGAGAATCCAGAAGTCCGCGTGGATCAAACAATTTTGCCAAATCAGAGCTAACAGAACGTTTTGTGGCGTGGTTCATTGGTTCCACCTTTGCCTTAATACAAAGGTGGTCGATCTTCGGTAGCCAGATGAGACCAAGGGTCTTCATCGATTCCATTTCATCATTGCTGAAATCAAGGTTAACTTCTCGATAATCTTGTGGGATGTTTTGCAATAGCTGGGAATGATTAGCGCTCCATTTACGGCAATTGAATCCATTTTTTGATAAGATGTGGATAAACTGCTACTGTGATTCTATTGCGGTTGTTAGACTGTTTGATCCCGCAAGTCCGTCATCAACGTAAAAATTGTCCGGCAATGTCTGCGCGCCTAAGGGGTGGCTTACTTCATTCTCGATCGCAATCTTCTGAAGGCATCTCGTGGCTAAAAATGGGGCGGCTCGTGTACCATACGTGACTGTATTTAATTGTTAGTATTTGATGGGTAATGAAGGATCTGTTCTCCATAGAATGATTTGATATCTCCTATCATCTGGATGTACCATTATCTGTCGGTACATTTTTTCTATGTCCGTAGTGAAAACGAATCTAGGCAATCGGAATCGAACCAGTATAGACAAAACGTCGCTTTGAGCTGTTGGACCAGTGTACATCAGATCGTTGAGCGAATAGCCAGTTGAAGTCTTAGCAGACGCACCAAAAACTGTGCGCAGCTTTGTGGTTGTGCTATCTGGTTTTAGCACACAATGGGGTGGAATAAAGTAGTTGGGAGTTAACACGGACTCAATGTCTATCTCCGTCATCTGTTCGTATTCCTCCATGAACTTAATATATTGTGTTCTAGTGGAGGAATATCTGAGTAGCCGCCGCTCAAGAGCGACAAATCTCCTTTGGGCCATTTCTCTTGACTCTCCCAGTGCGGATGAGTCTTCACGAAAAGGTAATTGTACTATAAAACGATCGTCGTTGTTGGTTTGCACATTTTGACTGAAGTGTGCCTCGCAATGTTCTTCATCTTGTGATAGGCTTTTGTCATATAGCCCATCATCAGCCATTCGACATAAGCGTTCAATGACATCATTTAGTGCCATCTGATTGGCAGCTTCTATATCAGCTGTTGAGGTAACGCATGTTGCTATGTGTGTTAGTTTGGATTTGTGGATACCTTGCCGCTGACAATCCAGCCTAGAGATGTGTTTAACAATGTTGTAAGGCCATTGCTTAATTCCATTTTGCCGTTCTGCATCAATTCGAAGTAGTATTCTGCTTCCAATAGAATATCTACCTTTCCTGGTTGGTTAAAGTACGGATCAGCCAAATTTTTATTTGGAATCTTCCATCCTGATCCTACGTGAAGCTAGTATATCTAGATGATAATTTGACGTTTACTCGCCTTGTTGTCCTTGCCAATGCCGTCAATACGCAGTGATGTTTCACTTGTTGAAGCACCCAATTTTCTGATTAGGCGTTCAGAAACGAGATTTACTTGTGAGCCGGAGTCCTAAATTGCACGAAATTCAGCTGAATTTCCGTTGGCCGCAATTATTCTTACTCTTGCCGTTGCGAGTAAGACATTATTCTTATGTGGTATTGAGTTGTCTGCTGCTGCTGACGTCACGACTGCATTTGGTGCATTTGATTCAACTTTAGGTGGTTGAGTGGTGGATGATGTTGGACTTGGCTGAACTTGAATCTTATTTGGCACCGGATTTGATGATTTTCTGGATGCTGATCCAGAGGGAGTCTTGGGAGTTTGATTCAAGTGCAGCACTGTGTGGTGTTTTTTATTGCATTTTCTGCAGGAGCCAGAAGAGCACTTGTTAGACGAGTGGTTAGCCCTTAAACAGTTGAAGCACAGCCTTTGCGATTGGACGTACCTCAATCTGTCTATCTCGGATAGCTGCAGAAATTTGAGACATTGGTGAAGTGAATGTATTCCTGTGCTACGGTAATTGTATTTTCTATCTTCTGTGCCTGCCCGTATAGCTGATGAATGTTCTTTGAATGTGACGGCCTTTCGTTGAGATTGATTGTTTCCATTGTTTGGAATTGGAATTCCAGGAATGAAAGCAGATCATCAATGCTTGGCAATTCCTTTGGTTGGCGTAAGGATTGCTCAAACCTGATGTGAAGATTCCGATCAAGTTTTTTGATTAGAAGTTGCACTAATATCGGGTCCCATTCATTGGTTTTGATTTCACTGTTGTTTAGTGCTAACAAACATTCTCGCGTTGTGTCATGTAGGCTTTTAATGGATGATGCATTTGAAGTGGTGGCTGGATGATGGATGATTTTTTCCACCAAAGTTGAGACAAGAAGACGCTTATTGTTGTAGCGTTCCTGTAAAGTTGTCCAAGCGGAGATGTAATTGTCTGCCGTTGTTGTGAGATGCTAATTAGGCGCTCGGCTTCTCATGTGAGATTAGACTTCAGGTACCACACCTTGTGAACATTGGGTAGTGGCTGCAGGTGAACCATGTGGAGAAACAGGTCGTAGAACTGTCTCCACTTGCTGCAGTCTCCATCGAATTTGGGCATGGTTATTTTTGGAAGCGGCAATGAATTTACAATGGGTGCATTACAACTTGATGGGCCGAATTTTATTTCTTGGGTGGGCGTTATGTGGAGTTTGGTTAACGCTTCAATGACCATTGATTGAAGTTGTTCATGGTTGTCCTAATCTAGAAAACTGATAAGGGGATCTGAGACCTGTTCCCAGATTTGATCATATAAGTCCTCTACTTGACCCCATAACTTCTTTACGGTGTCAATACGGACTATAAAGAATTGCTGTGGTTCGTTGGGGCTTAAATTTTCAAGGCCGCTGAAAAACCTTTTTAATGCTGTGCTACGAGCATTAAATCTTCCAATCAGGCCAAGCCCAGTTGGCGTCATTTTTCTGTTCTTGGAATACGTTTGTGTTTCTTAATTGTGTCGAATTGACACTGCCTTGCCAAATATGCTTCAACCACTTGTTGAATATATTTGGTCTTTATTTGCCTATTCTTAGAATCAGGCACCAAGTCCGTGTTGGCAAGTCCAAACGGATAACCGCTTTGTGTTGAGTTATTCAGTGGTCTGATGTAACGTCGGGGTCACCAAAAATGTTGTGAATCAAATGTTGTGTTCGGCAGCTCACGTGAATTATGGAATGATAATATCACGTCGGGTTCACCAAAATGTTAATGTTGGGCAGCTTGCATGAGTTGCGTCGGGCTTATCAAATGTGTTAAGTTGTTGATTTCTTCGCAAATGTTGATTGATTTATTAGCGTGTCCAAGATGGACACTAAATAGACAAAGGGAGAACCGCGTTCCACTCTTTGGTACAGTATATTTGAACGATAAACTGGTCAATAACCTGATTGGTTGACATAAACCGACCAAACGATGCGTCTGGTCGTATC
>KK502619.1:379612-444160 GCA_000688735.1 Glossina austeni
CACTATGCGGCGAAAATGGCGATCTACGGCGAAATCGTCGTAGGTGAAATGCAACAGAGAGAATAGAGGGGATTCGCATTTCGACATCATCGGGAAACGGTTGCAAAAGCGGGTGTTACAAATTTTTCCAAAAAAAAATAAAATCAAAATTAATACAAGATTTAATAATAATAAGAGCGAACTAATTAAAAACATTGAAAACAAATCAAATTCATTTAAAATCAAGACAAAATTTAAACAAAAACACAAATCCGCGTGCTTTTTTTTAATGTGCAAAAATGAATTGCATAATATTAATTTAATGCATGCTTGTACAGGAATGTGAAAAAGAATCAGAGAGTGAAAACGATTAAAGCCGGTAAAAAAGAAAAAAAAGACGGAGTAAAAAATTTAAAAGTGGACATAAAAGTAATCTTTTATTTAATTAAATTCAAATTGAATTCGATAGATAAAGAAAAACCCTTTAAAGTGTATATAGTGTAGTAATAATAAATAAATAAAAAGTCAAGTTTTCGTGTGTCGAACTATCCTATCTTTCAGCTGTTATTGGCTTATGGGTATTATTGTACCGTTTTACACTTTGCAGACTCACATTACATTCTCGTACACACATTCGCTCTAGAAGCTATTACTTGTGAAAAAATTACAAAAATTTGATCATAAAAAACATTTTAGCAAAACAAACAAAGAATAATAAAAGCGAAGTAAAAAAAAAATAACTTTACAACAAAATTAACTATAATTCTATCCTCGCCTACAATTCATTCGGCGAATCGTCTGTCTTCTTAGTGATTTATACAGACACAATCACTAAAAGCAACCACAATACTAATGACAAAATAACAACAGAACAATTTTATAAAAGACATCAAATAACGAAAAAGAAAAAAAAACCAAAAATTAAACAACATCAAAACTAAAATCAAAAGTACACAAATTGCCTCAAGAAAAAAAAAACAAATCTACCAATTATCAAAACACCACAATCAGGGTAACAGTAGAAATGGTAACGAGAACAACATGTACGACAAGCGGTAGTAGCAGCATCGCCCCGACAACTTGCTAACGCCCGGTCAAGGAAAAGAACAAAAAAGGAGAATACGAATAAAAGAAGAAAAGGGTCTTCGACACAGTTTTGTTTGCTGCGCGGGTCAATTACCCTCTACTACACTCAACACGCGAGGATATCGGCGGCAGTAGGCCGATAGGAAACCAAGAAGAACTTTAGAAGATCGAAGCACCTAAGCCTCCGGACAACAACCAACCAACCTCCAACACGTTTCCACCCACATCACCAACAACAACTTCAACAACAAGGACAACAACAGCAACAACAACCACAACTATAACTACAACAAAAAAATTTACAACAATAAACCGTAACAATAATAATAAAAATAAATATAACAAATAATTCATAACACAACTAACAGAAAGCAAAGGAAATTTAAAATAAACCAACTTCAGCAACAACAACAGCAACTTCTTCAACAACCCCTGCAACAAAAGGGACAACAGCTGCTAATCAAGCGAAAAGAAAAAAAAAAGATAAAAGAAAAAAAAAAAGAAAACACAGAGAAAAGAAAATAAAAGAAACGGAAAGAGGAAAAAATTTAGAAAACAACAAAAAAAATGGAAAAGATGAAAAAATAAAAGAAAAAAAAGGAAAATACAGAAAGGGAAAAAGGGAGAGAAAAGGAAGAAGAAGAAAAAAAAAAGAAAAAAGAAAAGAAAAAAAAGAGGAAAATTTAGAAAAAAAAATAAAATAAAAGAAAAAAAAGAAAAAAATATATAGAAAAAGAAATAGAAAAAAAAAAACTCAAAATTGAAGTTTGATATTTCCACCACCGCATGGTACGCTGACCATATCCGCTACGTCGCGTCAACTGGCGATTGCGTAAACCATTACGGGGACAGCAGGACCACAAACACCGTCGCAATTGCAGCCAACATTAGCTCTACATGCGCTGACAACATTAACGTCAGTACCACCATTTCGAGCGACCTCACAACAGTAACAGCCAAGAATACTCCTGCAACCGCAACAATCGAATATTACACCCCAGCAACCACCGCAGCGACAGCAGATCGTTATTAATCAGCAAATCATTAATAACCTGCGAAGCTTGCAATGTTTACAGCAACAACAACAACAATTACAATTTCAACAGCAAAAATACAACTTCCTCAGCAAATTCAACATGTCCAACGGCAAAATAACATAATTTCAAACCAACAGCAACAACAGCAACCGTCTCAACCACAAATAGTGCAACAGCAAATATTGCACCAAAGTCCACAACATCAGCAACAGCCACCTCAACAAATTATCATCCAGCAACAGCTGGTATCCGGTAATTCAAACCTTTTACAACAGCAACAGTTTGTTCAGCAACAGCAACAACAACAACAGCAACAACAAATACTCATACAAAAACAACAGTTACAATTACCACAGCAAATCTTGGAGCCGCAACAACAGCAACAACCAACCCAAATGCAACAAGCAGCACAGCAACAAATCATTTTAGAACAACAACCCTTGCAACAGACTGTACTTATCCAACAACAACAAACATCACAATTACCACAGCAACAACAACAATCACAACCGCTAGGGCAAACACAGCAGCTAATGATACAGCAAGAGTCACCACAACAGCAGCAGTAAACACAGCAACAATCAACCCAGCAAACACACTGGTCCCCACAAAGTCCTGCTCAGCAAGTACAACAAATGTCCGTAAAGCCAGGTATATTAACTACGATGCAACAACTTCAACAGCTGCAAGCACGAACGCAAGCCCTAAACGTGGCATCACAAGGCCCGTTCCAACCACATTCCAACAACAACATTGACGTCGGTATTAGACGAACAGCCCCGGGCCGAGAGAGGCCACCAAACGTCGAAACCACTAAGCGACATGCCGCAATCGGCGCAGAAAGCCGCAGTCCCGCTGCAGGGTCGCATGAAGGAGGACTTTCACCGACGCCCACGCCAACTCGAGGAAATCTTCTTCGACGGAAAACGGCGGTACCGCCTGATTTACAACCACCTTCAGGAGTGGCGAGTTGTGGAGCTACCCTGGCTACCAGCCGCCAAACGCAGACCCCACGACACCCGAGTTACGGAGCCATTAGGTGCGCCCCCTCGAGGGACACACCCACGCTGCAACCCGGCAACTGTCCAGCCGAACTGCCCCGAGCACCCGGACTACGGCCTGCTCGTAGAGCCACCCAGGCACCGGATGATAAATCTGCCACAAAAGGTCCTGGATAATGCGCTTGGACTACTGGTCCGTATGGACGTGGAGGATAGGAACACAGGAACCCCAGACAGGAACCGGCAGACAGTGATTATCGACGGTAAACTTTATGTGATCACGGTAAACCACCGAGGGGAGTGGGCCGCTAGACGGAGGAGCAGCCCATAAGCCGCCGTATTATGATAACACGACAAGCCCAACGTCCCCAACACTATACAACCCAACAACAAATCATCACACAGCAAATACAACCAAGTTCTCAACAACAACGGTTGAAGCAATCGCAGCAACAGAGGAGCGCATCGTCAACGAATAAGCCAAAATATACTACCAGCCAACAACAATTTAATTAATTAGACCTACAACAACAACAGCTAATACTTCAACAGAACCAGCAAAACCAGAATTACTCTATCGTTAACCAATCTAATGTAATCCCAGCCAAAACGCAACGATAATCCCGGCCAGAACCAACTACCCTCGAATCAACCATCAATGGTCATATCGCGACCGTCGTCGGCAGCGGTTTCCGGAGCCGTTGTTGTGCGACAACAGCAACATCCGTCAACAATTTTACACACCATAATATCGACAACGCCAAAATCACGGCAATAAATCACCCACAGCCCAGGGTCTGTCAACCAGATGTGTGCCCAGAGTGGCAAAGGTTGACGCAGCCCGTACCTCTCTGGGCAACGGTCCGGCCTCGTAACGTCGGAAAGCCAGAGGTACCAGAACACTGAAAGGGACCAGTGACCAACGGCCAACGACCCGACACGTCAACGTCGGAAAGCCGAAGACGTCGATAAAACAGTAGCACCCTGCTCTGCACAGGCAACAGGCTCTGCGCCATAATACAACGACAGCACCCTGCTCTGCACACTTGGTGATTTGTTCTCATAGAATGCTAGTTGGATTCTCCCCGTTTCCAAGGCTGAAAGAAGGCATTTCATTGATAATTATATGGACGTAGGAAAACGAAGCGCGCTGCCTAAGTTATTTGAAAAACTTGTTACTCAGAATAGTCCTTCATCAAAAATCAATCGACTTCCACCGACCTACTAGAATTACGCTATAGCACTCACAATGCCTTCTCTGATAATTAGCCAACAGGCAATGCACATAAATCAACGAGGCCCTTGATAAAAGATACCATTTGATTTAGGATGGTAAGTCGAGGTAGCGATCTTGATAACTAACAAAAAATTTTACGAGTTCGGTGAAAAACTTAGAAGTGAATTGAATACCCTGATTGCTGGTAATTTGTAAAGATACATCGAAACGTGTGATATAATTTCAAAAAAAAAACTGAAGCAACGGTTGACGCGCTTGTATTCCTAAGAGCATATGCTTCCGGCCAGCGATTGAAACAGTCAATTAAAGTAAATGTATACTTATCATTTGTAGATGTTGGCAAAGGGCCGACTACATCTAGACGTACGCTTAAGCATACCTTTGAAATTAAGATTATTTTCGGTTCTTGTAAAAAAATCGGCAATTGATTATCGTTTTGTTGTTCTTCGTGCAAAATTTTCATATTTAATTCAGTTAACTTTAGAACATTAATCTAAAAGCTCGGGATAAGGTTTCAGCTACTATGTTTGCAGTGCCGCGTACGTATTGTATGCCATCAGTAAATTGCGTAATGTACTCCGATTGTCTCGTTTGTCTCGAACTTTGGGTCGGGAGACTTTGTTAAAGCTTTGTGATCGGTATAAACTGTGAATTGTCCCCTTTCTATTCAATGCTTAAAATATTTAATACTCAATAAACTGCTAAGAGTTCGCGATCGAACGCACTGTACTTAATTTCAGACGAACTTCGATTCTTAGAGAAAAAGGCTAATGGTTCTACTATACCTGCTAGTGTCTGCTATAAATCTGTAAAACACCAATAGCTACATTTGAGATAATGTTAAAGAAAGTTTAGTTTCTCTATTACAATGGTTTAATAGTATCGTTGATGCAAATTTTTCTTTAATGCGCCAGAATACTTCAATCACGTTTTTGTTCAAGTTAAATTTTTCTCTGCATTTTTGTTACCATTAGTTATGATATTGTGTATAGGATTTGTTGCTCCAGCAAGCATAGGTATGTATCTATGATAATAGTTTACTAATCCTTGGAAATGTTCAGTTTCATTTTCGATGGCAACGGGTACGTCCTTTATGTACGAAAATAACGTCTATACTCCGAAAAACTGCATCTACAAATCTTTGGAATGTTAGACCAAAAAGTGTGCGGATGAACTGAACCATTTCAAAAGGAGTTGTGAGTGCGGTTTTATGAATTGATTGGAATTTGATAATAAGCTTTTACTAAATCCAATTTAGAAAAAATATTTTTGTTTTTTAAATTGATGTTCATATCTTGAATATGTGGTGAATCATACCGATCGGGTGCAGTGACAACGTTAAAACGTCTAAAATCGCCGCAAGGACGCCAATAGTTTGGGTCCTTTTGAAGTAAATATACGGCAGATGAGGCCGTCGAATTTGAAGGCCTGCAGATTCGCCACTTAACTAAAATATCAAATTCTATTTTAGCGGCGTTTACCTGATAGGGTCACGCCGTATGGGTTTACAAAACGGAAGAACCTCTTTAGTAGTTAAATTTTGAATAGTTGAACGCTTAATTGGTTTTGAATAATTTGCCTCGTCTGTTAAAGAAGGATATTTTTTTAGGAAAAACAACTTGGGTAGTGGAACATTGCAAATACGTGCTATTGCATCGACGGACAAATTAGTCAAAGGATCTATCATTCGTTTGCGCTTAATATCAGCCAGTAAAACATATTTATTCAGGAAATCAGGACCTACCATTGGTCTAAAAACATTTGCGTTTAAAAATAAAAAAGGAAGCTCGCGGCGCAAATTAAGATTAATATTTAAGAGCTTTTTGCCAAATGTGTTGATTGTAAATCCATTGACTGCTCCGCTATTGATTAAAAATCTCAGTTTGTTTTTTCTAACAAATATAAGTAGCGGGCGGGATGGATTATCTAAGTCCCCATTGTTAGTCGCCGCTGCAATGGCAGCAACTAGATATTTTCTTCTTGTGTTATTCTTGACGATGGCGCAAGATTGCTCGCACTTTCGCAGAACCTATAATGATAACGGTAAAGTCAGTTAGGATTACAACGAGAACCCGATTTTTTTCGTGATTGTGACCGTTTTCTAAAGTTTCGTTAATATCTTGAAAAATTTTTGGGTACACGATGCCTCCGCCTATTGAACTCATTTACTTTTAAAGTTAATTTTACGACTGTTTCACAAAATGCGATCTGCGCTTTCACTAAGTGTTGCAATAGGGTAGTGCAGTGGTTTCCAACCTGTGTGGCGCGCCCCCCTAGGGGGGCTGGATACTGTTGCAAGGCGGGCATGTAGCTGTTTCCAAAATATCATTTTCAAATATAAACCAAAAAAGGCAAATAGGTGTCAAAAAAATGAATCAGCAGTATACGTAATCCACAATCCTCGCCGCGGATTTTTGGTGTACAAATGCTAAAACATTTATACTCTTCTTTGAATCGAAACATCTCGCTTTCGCGTTTGGAGCTGGGTACCAGTGGGGCGTGGAATCAAAAGATACGCACTTGCAACATCCCGGTTATTCTCGTGCTTACTCCCGCCAAACTTCAGTAAACAGAAGCATCTGATTGTTTCGGTTTTTTTTTGTTTTTTAAAGCGGAGCGCATTAATTTTTTTTTTAAAAAGGGGGGCGCCGGTACAAAAAGGTTGGAAACAACTGGGGTAGTGTCTTGGTACTGCTGTAAGTTAATGGGCGCTATTTCATTTGAAGATGAAACTTTCATCTGCTAATTTTGCTAGTTCTTTTATATCCTTAATATTGGGACCACTGACAAATTCCTCGATAACTTTCTAAGTCGCAGCTTTTTAAGTACGTCTGTCCTTAATGTGGAACCATTTGTTACGCACAAATCACGATAGAACTCCAAATGTCTTCTATCACGTATATATGAGTCCGAGAAACCTTTATCCAACGTGAAGGCTTCGTTAAGAGTGTGTCTCTCAATTAATAGTTTTTTTAATTTCTCGTACTTACTATTGGTCGGTGGTTTTTGTACGTAGTCAAACTCATACTTACGCCTATTTCATTTACTACTAACACACATGTGCATCTGTACATAGAGATATAAAATTAAAAAGAAAACTTTGGTTTTGTTTCTTTTTTATCATGCCACTCCCCGAAAGCAAAACTTAAATGCGAATTTTAGAAATTGCGAGTATCAAAATTAGACTTTAGACAATAAAAACAAAATGTTTATTACTATTTTGTTTTAACAGTTTGTTTTTTTAATTGCGATATATTTGCTTTCCTATTTTAAATGTCCAATTATCTATTTTTGAATTTGAAAAAGCATAAAAAAAGGAAAACTTAGCTGCTCTGTCTCTCCGCGTCTAATGCTTGTTGAGGAATATTATGTACTGGCTGACTGGCTTATTTGTTGGTACAGATTGGGATATTCTCAGCAAAGCTTGCTTGGTACTGAATGTTTTTTCCTTCTTTCTTCTTTTATTTTCTTTTATTTTTAATTCTAATTACCCTTCAATGCTTTTAATTCTTTTGGATATATCGTCAATTGCAAAACATAATAAAAGGAAGAGACATTACATTGTCAGTAATCTGCAGGCATTTTTCATTATATTGTCTTTCTTTTTCCAATGTAGAGTCACGCATCCTCATATGAAATTTTCGCTTCTCAGCTTTTAGTTTTCGAAGATGCGAGGACACACAGGCATAAAGTCTATACACCTATCTCATTATATTTATTTTTTTTGCATAATCTTTAAATATATATTTATTTGTAAGCACTAGTTTATTTTAAAGTTTATTATTTATTTCTGAACGGTTTTCTAGTCCTTTTTGAAACGCTTGTATATTATAACTGAAAGTTGATTTCTTTTAATTTTTGATATTTTATCTCAGTGTATTAAATTATAAATTTGGAAGATGTTTGACGGCTAAATATATAGCGTATTTCATTTTGTTTAACAATCAAATCAACAATCAAAAAAAAATTTCTTTCGTTCGCTTCTTTTGTGTCCGATTTTATCTTGTTCGATGTATTTCGAAATTGTTACCACCTATTTTCACACATATGCAACGTTGGCATTTATTTCCTTTTAAGAGCCTCCATATAGCAATTGTTAATTTTATTTAATAGATTTGAACGATTATTTTAATGTCTTCAAAAATTACGATCGTATGTGTTGTTTATAGTACAGTCACTCCAACTTGTAGCTGTGTCATTCAGACATTCTTTGGAGAGCTTTTGATCATAAGTTGTTATATTCCACGTAATTCTAATGTTTATGATTCTGTAATTAGCAATTTATTTTCTTTCAGATCCAACATTCATGCGTGAATATGTGGTGATTTTATTGGTCGTAATGTGTGTTGGGGTAGTCGTTTCTCCAACTCAAGAGGCAGACGAATTCAAGCTTTTCTTCTTACTCATTTTGGTTTCAAGAAAGTGTTATATTCATATTTAGAATGGTATTTCGAATGTAATTGTATTATCAACAATTTTCAATTTGGTTTTAGACGTAGCAGATCTACCAATGACAACATTGTCACTTTGTGGTCAGCACTCAAATCATCGTTTGCTAAGAACCATATTCTCATTGCCTGATCTGAACATAGCTTCAGCGCTTGATTCTGTCAATATTAAGATCTTAAATTCTATTCTTCTCTCTTTGAACCTCCCTATCAAATGCTGTAATTTACTATATAACCTCTTTCCCTACAAGAACATCTTAATTAACAACGATGATGTTGTGGTACAAAGGAGATCTTTCACAGGTATTCCTCGGGAATCTGTGTTAAGTCCTGTTTGTATATATATCAGTAAAACGTTCAGTTTCCTTCCTGAGGACATTTCAATTTTAGGCTATGCTGACGATTTTGTCATTTTTAGTTTCAACTCCGAGCCATATCTGTGCAGGCGTGCTTTGTAATCTGCCCTCGACGCTATTTCTTCTTGTCTAGAGTCACTTCAACTCACCTAATAAGATCAAATACGGTCTTTTCAAAAAAAAGCAAAGACACCGCGGTTTCTCCTTTTCTCATATAAAGTTCTTCTATTCCATTTGTTAACACATTTCACTTTTTACGATTTGTTTTACACTCAAAACTTTCTCCTGTTGCATTGACAAAATTTCCAAACAATGTTTTCAAGTCATTAGCATACTGAAATCCATTTGTGGTATTTCTTGGTGCTCCGGTCCTTTTTGTATGATTAAATTCGGTTTCGTCAGGCCAAAATTAGAATACGCTTGTTCGCTCTTATTGCACATTTCAAATAACACTCTTCTGAATTTATGCAAAATTCAATGGAATTGCCTTCGTCTGGCGGCATGAAATCTATGCACACACTAAGCTTGGAACAAATCGCACATAGTATCTATGCGTAACAAAAATTTCGTCTACTCTGCTATTTTCCATCTAATAAAGTTCTGTCTTTCGCAAATCATACGGCTTTACCTTTGATTTACGACTTTAGATCACTCAACTACTATCCTTCCTTTAAGATTTTTTCTGACGATACTAATAATTACAACATTCTAGGAACTAATGTACGTGGATTATTCACAATTTATTTGGGTTCTCAACATTTGCTGCCAGTAATTAAGTTCCAAAATTCACAGTTACTCCGGCAGTAGTGCATCATCGCTAGTCAAATTTGGTCAAAACAAATCGAAGCATTTTTCACTCATCTTTACTGATGGATCTAAGATCGATGTTGTAGCCAGCGGCGTTTGGTTTCTAAATATTAATATAGAAGTTTACTTCTCAAATCACCCATGTAGCACTTTATTTTGTGCTGAATGTCCTGCGATCCACGAAGCCATCTGCTTATCGAGTACTTAATCCCAAGAGAAATTCATTATAGTGTCAGAGACTAAACCTGTTTTATCCGGTTGGCAACCATTTCCCTCAGGTGAAACTCACCCATCCTTACTTTATAGTTCCATCAGATCCTTACATTATAGTCTCAAATCTAATACATTTTGTTTTCATTTTCTCTGGGTGCCTAGTCGAATCGGCATTCGTAGCAACACTACAGCAGATAAAATTTCATCTTCCAGATCATCCCATTTTAATGATCGTGTTCTGATTTCCGCAGATTTGAAAGCAAACGACAAAAAAACATTCAGTTTTTTCTTGGCAACAGCGATGAAAGAATTCACCTTATGATCGTGACTTATACTCTTTATTTCCACATATAAATAGAGCTCTTTGGATTATGAATTGCGGGCTCAGACGCGATATTATTTGTGTTATTAATAAGCTGATGTTTAATTACAGAAGATATAACGGTCATCTATTCAAACTGAACACAGTGAATAGCCCTTCATGTACATATGGAGCCTTACAATCTCTTGATCATAATCTATTTGTCTGTGCGAATTTTGCCACTCCTATTCGCCGTTCCACACCTCGCATATTGGGTATATGTTGTCTTCGTGACCAAAGCATTCTTGACATTTTGCGTTCTCACAACTTAACAGCTCAGTTCGCAATCGTTTCCTTTTTCATATCATGCCATCAAGAGATATAAAAGTTTGCAGTCAAATTATAAACTTCTTACAATTTTTCACTCTCGCACTTATCAATTCTTTCAGATGACACACTATACGCATGTACTACATAACTTCCTAGACAACAGAATCTACTCCTCGCTGTTCTGTCCAATCCTACTTGGCGGACAAAACAAAACAAAACTAAAAACAATAAATAACGTGGCGGACGTACGACACACAAAATAAAAAGACTTTAATCAAATAAACATTAAAATAATAATATTATCAAATCTAACCCCAAGTTTACTAAGGCTCAAATGTTCACATTCGGCCTGTTTTACACATCTCAGCGAGCTTTCGGTTGTTGATTTTCTGAAAAGAAGAAGAAGAATTTCGTATGTTTCCACCTAATTTGCTTTAGTTACCTAATGTGTGGTGATCGCGTTTCTTCTTAATCATTGTGTTAATTAAAACGATAAAACCAACAGTAGAAATAGCAATATCAATTAAAATAGGAATAGCAAAAACACACAGCAAAACCTGTTGCCCGATCTTCTTATTTGAATATTGATGCATTAATAATAGTGGTTATAACAGAATTATTTATATGACCAACAAATCAGCAACAAGAGGATTAATGCATTAATAGCAGTGGTTAAAATAGAATTATTTACATAACCAAAAAGTCAGCAACAAGAGTATTAAAGGGCCATTAATATTGGATGCCTCCTCATTCTATGAAAAAATAATTTGAACACATTGTAATTAGATGTATTATAATTGGTGCTCTTATTCATTACTATAATTTTTATTGGTATTTAACTTGCATTGTTGGAAGAAATAAAAGCATACTCGATAAATTTACATGGATAATTCTTGTTGTTGACCTTAAGTCGCTTCTGATACTGTGCGCTTCCCCCTTGCTGTACATTAAATGCGCTTTAGATAGCAGCTAGTTAGCAAAGGATCAAAATTTTTCAATTCCTATTGTTAATAAAAACGTAATAGGTATTCAAATGCCCCTATCGAGTATGCGGATGCAGTAAGAATGGAACGTACGATGGGTCTTGACACGCCGGAGTCTCCAAGAAAGAAAAATGAGAGAGTTCTCTCCCCTCCTAAAATTTCCCGTGAATCTAAGGTGAATCAAGGTGCACACAAAAGTAGGGCCTTGCTCTCTATTTTGTCTCGGCGGGTTCACCTCGAAAAGCAATTTTTATCTTTAACAATTTTTATTTTAATATTTAAAATGCCTTCGCCTCAACATTTTTCATTTCAATTGTCTTTCGAAATTCTGGTCATTGCTGCTAAGATTCAAACCACATTGAATAAATTATTGCAGCCAGAAATGTCTTTATTAAAAGAATTCATTCTGGGAGACAAATATCGAAATGGAATCTCTGTAATCCAGTCAGATGCAAAAAACTGACCTTAGGCACATTGTCTATCATTTATCGAAATTCCTAAATTCGTTCTACTTACCTAACCTCAAAATGTACTGAATTTTCGGACATGGTTTCCAGTGAAACTTGGCCTAAACTTTCGTCGTCGGAAATTTTTTTAAATAACTTCAACGTTTTTAAAAGGAATAGAGTAAATCGTACCGGAGTTGGTGCCTTAATTCCGTCACGGCATCTGATGGCGCCAATAGGTTCGCTTAGATTTAATATATAGCTCATTTATTACTATATGTAGTTTTCATATTTTTCATTTTTTTGTAAAGGGCATTTAACAATAAACGTTACGTTAACGTACGTTGTCTGCTTTTTCGTGTGTTCAGTTCTTTTTATTACTGACCATTGTCAATAATAACTTGCTACAATTCAATCCAAAGTGTGTCATCTTTTGCTTGTTTACATTGCATTTTCGGATGACATAATTTTAAATTGTTATGTATTGCAAACTTAGCAAAATATGAATTGGATATTGCAACAATGAGTCAAAATTTATTTGTAAAACATTTTAGAATAATTCTTGTTTACTTTAAAGTAATTATAATTTTTATGAATGATCCTAGTTTCATTTTGTGTCTGAATGTGTTTTTTTATAACAGTTGCCTCTTTGTTACAAGTGCCGATGGGCAACACATAAAGTCAAACTGACTTAGTTTACATACAACGTCCAAGCCATGAGCCCACTTAGCATTTGTGACCCCCCGATATGACTTTAACCTTGTCTGTGTATTGAGAAAGTTTAAAAGTTTGCTCTAACTTTGTTTGTGTAGTTTTTCGTTCGCAAGAAATTTTGATTTATACTTCTTAATAAATGTCTTATAAATCAATATAAAAAAACGCCAATCACACTATTGAGTATGCCAGCTTAAACCATTTCATCAAGATGGTCCATTAAGACCGGATCATCCGAAATAACTATTCACACATTGCGTCAGCAATACATTTCAAGCCGTTTGGGTTATCCAACAGGCATAACAACAAACATTAGACTCTGCATTGGATCAGCCGCTGCAGACATTCGTACAAGGTGCGGTTTAGATTGCCCATTCCTGACAATTAACCATATCATTTTGTAGATAGGCTTCAAAAGGTAACCAACAACAACTCATCTGCAACCGTAATACAGAATTCAAGTATCAAAATGCCATCCGTATCAGAGCTACCGGATGCTCAAAAAGCCAGAACATCCAGATCAGCCGGCAAGTTGCCAATGAAATCAATGATCGCATGGCGGCATTGAAAAATTTAGTGTGAGTCTTTCTAAAACAAGTCACTATAAACATCAGCAATATTACAAGGTCCGAATTGATACCATGAACAGGTTACGGAATCAATTAGAGAACTTGTATGACAAATTGTGGCAACAATTCCCAAATCCCTTGAAGAGTGATCTAGATCAGGATGACTATGACCACCTGCAAGCTATGGTCATTGAAGCATTAACTAAGCTTCATGTGACATCCACGCAAGAGTTGAGCACCAGCCCAAAAATTCATCATACAGCAATGTACAGTGCCGTGCCACTTCCGGAAATATCCATCCCCAAATTTGGGTTCGATGTACAAAAAGTGTGGTATCTCAAGGCCAACTTTTCAGGGGAAGCTAAAAAATTAATCAGCCACTTGTCTACAACTGAAGGCAGTTACACTGCTTGGACAACGCTTGGTACAACAAATCCTTATCAAAAAGTTAGACAGAAATCAGCACATTCGATATAAGCAATCACTCAAAAAGCCAAAGGAGATTCCCAGCGTTGATGACCTGCTATCATTTTTGGAATTTCAATTCCAAATCGTGAACCCAATCATACACAAAGAAAGACCTTCATAAAATAGACATTCTTTTGGGTGCAGAATAGTATTTCGACTTCATGCAAAATGGAAAGATAGTATTATCCGATAATCTTCCAACTCTCTTGAATACATCTGTTGGCAGGGTCATCAACGGCAAATTATCTCAAAATCAAGCCGCAAATACTGTCACAACATGCGCAATTTCCATTGTTGGCTCAGAATCACGAGACAGTGAACTACTAACTGAGGTGATCGAGCGACTTCAGAAAATGGATGGCGATGGCTCCTGTGAGAAGAGCTGATCACAAAATGATCAACAATGCGAAACACACTTCATCCAAATGTGCAGAAAATTCATGAAGGTCGCTTCATGGTTAAATTGACTTTCCGCGAAAATCCTTAAGCACTAGGCGCGTCAAGAGATATAGCTCATCGGAGATTCCTTGGGCTTGAACGTCGGTTACTCAAGTGTCCCTCCCTTAAGTCACAGTATGGCAATTTCATGCAAGGATACGAATAAATGGGGCATATGATACAAATCAATATCAATCCCGTCCTTAGTCCGAATTATCTCATTCCGCACCAGTGTGTATTGAAACCAGATAGCACAACAACAAAATTGCGTGTAATCTTTGATGTACGTTCCAAAACATTAACCAACTGTTCGCTCAATGATTTAATGCACATCAGTCCAACAGTTCAAAGTGAACAGCTTCTAATTCTTATCCGTTTCCGTTTACCTATATACGCCTTCATCACAGACATTGAGAAGACATATTGACAAATCCTGCTGTAACCAGGCGAGAGAAAATATCAGATGATCTTATGTAGAACTGATGCGTCATCTCTTGTAAAATGCTATCAACTCAACACGGTTACATAAGGAACTCGCTCTGCAAATGAAATCAGCGATCCGTTAGGCGCGCAAATACTAAAAGATAACTTCTACTTAGAGGATGGACTAACAGAATCTAGTATATATATCTTTATATCTATAGTCTAATTCCATTATATGATCGTGAATTCAATCTTAACTTCGACGAAAAAGAGTCTATTAAGATCCTGGGACATCTGTGGCTGCCCAAAGTTGACCAACTTTGCGTTAAGGCACAGGTGGAACCAACGAGGCGTGTTACAAAGCACACCGTATGTTCTGACTTGGCAAGACTATCCGATCCACTAGGACTTTAGCTCCTGATGCAGTCAAAGTAAAATTTTTTATCCAACAATTATGGCAGTTATTGTCCTGAGATGAAGATTATCCAGAAAATTTTAGCAACACATAGTCAGATTTCCGCAATAATTTGGTTACACTCAAAGATCTCAAAATTCATCGAGGGGTGTTTAAAGGCAAGCTTCAACTACACATTTTTTCTCTCGCGTCCGAAAAGGCATTATCTTCAAGTCACATTGAGGGACGGTTCAATAATGACGCGCTTATTGTGCGCCAAGCCCCGAGTAGCACTACTCAAGAAACACACTGTACCAAGACTATAATTGTGCGCAGCAATGTTGGCTGCACAATTGGCAAAGATATGTAAATAAAGAATCCATCCATTCACTTATAGACTGGCTCCGAAATTGTTTTATCAGGGTTAAATTCTCAGTCTCGGTCATACCAGACTTTTGTTTTCAATAGAGTCTCACAAGTTCAGACGCTAACTCTACCACAACAATGGCGATGTGTTCCATCCAAGGACAATCTAGGAGACATCTTGTCAAGAAGCCTATCAGCAGAGGCCTAGTCAAAACGTGAATTATTGTTTCTAGGATCGTTATTCTTAAATGGAAGCCAAGAAGGTTGGCCCACACAATTATTACCATATTTCCATATTCCTACGGATCTTGAAAGGAAACAAAATGCAACCGTGATGTTAGCAATCGCAAATAAATATGATTTTGTATATAACATCAATAAGGGCTCATTCAGCAAATTACACCGAATAACTTCATATATTCTTCGGTTTTATTTATTTATTTACTTTACTTTATTCACTTATACATGAAACTCAACTAAAACAAACTGATAGCCGAGTTCCATTGACTCTTAAAGTAAATCTTATATTAATTAATATTAAAAGTTAATAAAAGTAGATATATATTTTGAGGGCCATTACGGCCAATCTCCTGAGGCTGGGGCAGCTCAGCGGCCCAGGGAAGGAAAACACAAGAAATTTATATTCTGCAGAGACTTGGATTCTTCACTTTATTATTTTTATTAGTAGAACGTTATTTTATTCTTTTCTTTTACGTTAATAAAATAAACTCCTGAACACGACTCGAGTTTCTCGGAGTCTCAAACTAGACTCCCTAAACTAATTTTCCCTACTCTATCCTTAATCTCTTCTTTATCTATCCTTATTCTATTCCTAGTCTTAATCTATTCCTATTCTATTCCCAGTCTTAATCTATTCCTATTCTATCCCTCTTTTTAATCTATCCTAGTCTTAATCTATTCCTATTCTATTCCTAGTCTTAATATATTCCTATTCTTCTTAATCTATTCCTATGATATCTTACTCTTCATCTTATTAACTATCTTAAACTAGCACTCTCTCTCCACACAAACGGACAAACCGTGAGGCCAAAACGAGGGACGACTTTGGGTCCTCACAATGTATATGTACAAGTATAATAAAACAAATAAGAAGGAACAAATAGAAAGAAAAAAAAGCATTTACACAACTGGCACACCCACAATCAGTACAGGACCAAATTGTTAAAAGTTAGTTTAAGTACGACATACGCAAATCGCGCGTGTTAACCAATGTTGCTTTAATGGACTTTAAAGAGTCCGATAATGAGAATAAGTGATAGACGTCATTTAGGTTTCTGCAAAAAACTCTGAGCAGGAAGCAGAAAGTATATTCATAACACGTTCAAATTTATGGCTCTCAAAATGAATTAAAGAAGCTCCAGAACAATCAAGGAACTCAAAAACAGTACGATTTGGTGCTTATCTTCTTCCTGGACGATAAAGGAATCATTCGACTTGGTGGACTCAAATCTTCCATACATCCAATGCTGCTGCCATACAATGACATCCTGGTGAAGTTACTATTTAAAATAACTCATGATGGTAACAAACTTTGCTGTCCACAAGTTCTACTTCGGATAATTCGACAAAGGGATAATTCAATAAAGGGAAAAATTGCTGCAAGGGCAACCGCATAGAGCTACATACAATGAAACAAGCCTCGTCAAAAAAGATGTCAATAAATAATGTGAAATTTCCGCTCAACAAGAGTTACACCTGCAAGACGATTTATAAATTCAGGCGTTGACTACTTGGAGGGAAATGAGTAGGCGGTTGTTTTTTTTTTTCTTTTTTCTGAAAAAAAGGAAATGGAATTTGGTCAATTGAGGCTGCTTTGATTTGAGTTCGTAGTCATTAGTCAATTTTTTGTGTATTTAAAAAAAAATATAAATGTATAGAAAAACTTGTCGTTGACGTTTTACAAGAGTCTTAAAACTGGAGCAGGTGCATTAAATTAATAACGTATTAAAATAGTAATTAACACAACGGTTTTGAAAACACAATGCAACGAAATTGGGAATGTAATGAAATTAAACGTTGAACATGTAATATATTTAAAGTATTCATAAAATATACATTTTCACTCAACAACCCAAAAAAAAAAAACAAAGTATTCATAAGTAAAGAAGTTCAGAGTGGTTATACTCCTGTTAAAATTGTTTCGAGTTTTCTCCAAACATTTTCCCCGACTAAAATCCATGTAATAACCAGGGTAAGCCGTATAAATATAAAAGGTTTAAGACACATAAGATACAGGCGTGTGGATGCATACCATTTAAGCCCTCTCTAACAATCAAATCGACATTGAAAAAGCGAAAATGTTATAGTCATAGCCGGCGGATTTCCAGCTTCTTGATGTGCCTTTAAATTTGTTTCCAATTGGGTTTGTGTATGTTCAGCTTTTTTCGCCACCATCTTCCAGTTTTATCATTACGAAAATCGGCTACATCAAATTCAGCAACTCTTACTACGTCTGCTTTGATAAGTTCGCGTTTGCAAAGTCATCGTAGCTCCGAAACCTATGATGAGGCTTTAAAATATCAGCAACGCAGCGGTGATATTTATTTACCTGTACATTTTGAGCAGAAATATTTAATTGTTTAATTTTTATATAAAAAAAAATTATAAAAATTGTAATGTCCGCGTGCAATGTGAGGAAGGGGTTTCTGTCGGTCTGATCTAACCACGACCATATCGCAATAGCGTAAGTGTGATCGTAATAGCGGAAGTGTGCCGTTATTCGTGAACAGGGATTATTGTACTAGTAAAGTGTAGTAAATCACTAGTGTAGTATAGTATTGGATAGTATGGTATAACATAGTATAGTCCAACACTACTGCACTACATAGTCCGAGTATATACACTATAGTATAGTATACTATAGTACACTATAGTCCGAGCTGGGGTAGGGGATCTGTCGGTCTGATGTAACCACGCGTATTGGCTTGCCGCTTGCAAGCATGCATGAAAAGAGAAGAGATCAAGGGAGAAAAGAAACGTTTTTGTTGAGAGAGATTCTATGCTTGAGAGTTCGGTGGTGGTGGTTTTTGGTGTGTTTTGCTTTAGAGTCGTTTTGCTTAAGTCTTCAAGAAAAAACCTGAGAAGAGGAAAGGTCGACTTTGGTCGTAGACGTAGTACAAATCAAACTTGGAATAAAACATAACATAATTAAATTTTAATAACATAAAATCTAATAGATCAAATTTATATAATAACTAGTAATAAAAATCAAATAAGATAAAATTTAAGGGCAAAGTTTAATTAATAAAGACAACTATAATAAATGGAATTCTAACAAAGAATGCAATAAAGTACTACAAATAAATTGAATAAATAGAAAATTAAAATAAAAGAGAATATCGAAAAAAATAACGTAATAAAGATTTCAACCAATTTCAACTAATTTCCAATAAATCAATATAATATTAAAATCTAGAAGAAAATGGGGAAATTTTATATAAATATGTATTTAGTCTGTAATAACTCCTAATAAATGAAACTCGATTTAAAACAAAAAAAAATTATAAATATTATTTAGTTTATAATAATAATAAATAATATTTAATTTCATTGTCTCCTTCGCCCATATTAATAATTTTGTCCTTTCACTGCCCTGTTAATTCTTCTCAGTGCTTGAAAATCTCCTGCCTAGAATAGAATCCTAGCATCTTTTAGTAGTACTCAGTGAAATACTTATACAGAGTCGCGCTTCTCAGATTTAGTAAATAAGTTATAATCATGCGATTCAACTGGTGAAGTCCTCGGAAACCAATTTGTCAAGCGGGACCACATTCGCGATTTTCCTTTTTCGCGTAAAGCTGATCTAGTTGAAAATAAAGCTTCTGACCGGACCTAAAATACGAAATATGAGTCAGGGTTCAATTTCGGCGCAACTCGAATCTAGATATCAATGGCACCGTGCAGGAGATGAGTCGTCGCTGGGCCCCATTCATCGGCAGCGAACAGAAACCCGAGGTTTCCGATCGATTGTTAAAGTTGCAAGCAGAGTAAGAGACCCCAGTCAGACATTGATCACTCTCTCCGAGCCCTCATCATAAAAATACATCCGAAGATGCGGAAATGAACGCGACGGCGCAACTACCGCTATCTTCCGGCCACCATGGTGGAGATGCATAGAGATCGGGCCATGATTTGGTATCAAAATAATAATCAAATTTGGACGGCCTGAGACAAATTCGACGTAGATTTTCGAACCTTCGTGGTATCTTAGTCGACTAGAAGATGACACTCACCTGCGTGCACAGCAACCAAAACAGTCATTTCAGGATTATGTACTGGCGATAACGGACCTCATGCGACATACCTCGTTGAGTGAAGAGCAGAAGTTAGAACGCATCTATACGTATATGCAGCCATTCGGTACATACGGCGTCGAGACTTCACGAACCTTCCCACGACTTCGCTACACTTGTGGAACTAACCGGTCATTTAGAAACGATACCGACACACAATATGATTCGCGAAAACGCCGGCGAAATAGATCGAGAGATCCAGTAAGGTGCGCAACGACGTGATCAACCGATTAATATGGCCGGTCTGTCGATTAAAGCCCCCCAAGGGAGCCGAGTTAATATAACAACAGCCTGCCGAACGTACGCTCAGCATGTACACCGTTAACACAATTGTCCGAACCCGTAAGTCATACCTTGCTGATCGCGTGGTCTTCGTGGGTCAGAACGATCAACTGTTGCCAACAGGGAAACTACAGCGGAGCCCGTCGTCAGCGAGTGGAAATGGGCTCCAGAACAAATACACACTAACCTGTTACATATTTGTTGTTATGCCGAAACTCGCATACCCACCACCACTGATATCCTTACCGCCCCATTTTTTTTGTGGGGTCATAAAAATGTAAATGGAATAAAATTTATTTTCGCCTTTTTTTCACTAAAAGAAAAATTAATCCATTTCGTCGTGACGTCCACGTTTTAGGCATAAAATCTCCAAGGAGTATAAAAAAATGTTATCACTTGTGGTTTTGTGGAAGCATGGCTTCGATATTTCTCATTTTTGCCATAAATACCAGAGTTTTCCGTAAAGTAAACGTAAGAATTTCAACCTTCTATCTTTTATAATTTTGTGAGTAACGAACAAAAGCTCACAAATTTTTGCTTGGACAAACAGAGTTGCTTTCCGTTTAGGCTTTATTGCTGGAGTGCGTTTTGACCAATTTAGCCCAGTTTCAATACCCACATGCGTACAGAAACTTCATATCTTTCCATCAATCTTGAATTGGATATATTCATTTTGCGGTCAGGAGAATTTCAACAAAACCACACGGTATACAGGATAGAAAAATAATTGATTATAGAGGGTTTGGGAGAGAACAAATGAGGCTGAGTAAGCGACGATTTTGATTTAAGAAAAAAAAAAGTATTTTTGGCCTTAGGGATTGAATTGTATTTGGTTTTTCTGAAAATTGAGAGAAAAGTTTGAGATTTCCGTAAAAATTTGCAAAAGGTGGCCAATTAGAATTTGTGCTAATAATAATGCAAACTATATTGACTCTGAAGGCACAATCACCACAAAGACATCTATAGGAAATATAAAATAAAACAAAATAAGAAAAAAATCTCTTCTTGGTAAAATAAAATTTTCTATAGAAAGCTTCAAGATAAGCGAAAAATAACTGTGCCCGATAAATTGAAGAAAACGAGCGAAATAGTGGAAATTGGATTAACAAGTCAAATTTCACGAGAAATAAAACGCAACTAATGAAAGAAATATTTTCCGTCCCTTTTCGCCAAAAGAAAAAGAGAACAAGTATTTGATTTTTTTGCTTTATTTTTATTTTATTTATTTACTTACATAAGTAAGTATATTTCACGTATAAACATGAAATTCAACTAAGCCAAATTAACAGTCTAATTCAAGTAAATCTTATACTAATTATTTTAGAAACTAGTATAAAATATTTAGGAAGATGTGAAAAAAGAATATTAAAAACAAACTAACTTAAAATAATAATTCATGTATAAATAAAGAAGAAACAAAAAAAAAATGCATGTATACAGCTAGGACAGAAGCACAACCACAACAAGACTAGATTAAGGCTGCATGTGAAACCCTAAATCATTGCAAATATGCATAAGCTTGGAGACCGACAATGTTAACAACACCATTTAGCTTTCGAAATAAAAACAAATTCGAATTTAAGAATGCAAGCTAGTTTAAGTATGACATAGGTAAATCGCGCGTATTAACCAAAATTATTTAAACAGACTTAAAAAAATCCGATATTGAGAATAGGTGATAGACATCATTTACGTTCCTGCAAACAACTCTGAGCTGGCTAAATAGCCTAAAATTGTGTTTACATTGACTAAGCTTAATAAAGATAAAGTACCTAGAGAAGCGGTTAGGGATTAAAGCTTATCTCACGAAGTAATGCGGGAGAGTCTATAGTACTATTTATTACTTTGATTAAGAAGCAAACGCCAAGAATAAATCTACCTTTCTCAAGTGACAGTAAGGTTAACAGAAGCAACTTATTTTCATAGGGGGAAAGATAGGCAATCGGGTCCCAACCCAAACTCCTTAGGGCAAACAGCAAGAATTGCTTTTGCACAGATTCTATCGAATCTACATAGCACCTATAGGAAGGACTCCACGCAACAGAGGCATGCTCGTGAATAGGTCTACTCAAACACATGTAGAGACTTTTCGTAATGTAAGGATAATCAAGCTTATTAGACCACCTCTTTATAAAACCAAGCGTGGACCTAGCTTTGCTTAAAGAGAGCTCAATATGCAGGTTAAAACGTAACCTTTTGGTCAAATGGAATGAACGAATCGACATCCTCCAAGGTTTGCGAGTCACTGAGTAATGAATGACTTCCTTCTTGAGAAAGAAAGCTTCATGCATTTATTTAGATTCAACGAGCACCAAGCCACCAAATTATTCAAATCAATGTCAAGCTAATCTGATAACGATTCTATAGAAAAGGAAGAAAACAGTTTCACATTAACAGCAAACATTAACATTTGCCTGGATTTAATCACCGAGGGCAGGTCATTAATGTAAAAATTAAACAAAATGGGCTCTAAGTGGCTGCCTGGAGGTACACCAACGTCACGGGGAATCAGTAAATTATGGTTAACCAATCCAAATGCTTTACTAAAATCAGCGTATATGACCTCAGTGCGAGAACCACTAGAAAAAGCCTTGAAAACATGACAAGTACAATCTAACAGATTGATGACCGTAGATCTTTCTTTTCAAAAGCCATGTTGAAATGGAGAAATATATGATTTGATGGCAAAGGCCAAACGCCGAGCCACAATTCGCTCGAAGAGTATAGGCAAGACAATCAACTTGGCAATGCCCCTGTAGCTCTCAACAAGTTGTCATCCCCCACTTCGTTTCCAGCACTGAGTTCCGTTTTTGTACACTAATCATTCACACACAGAGATTTCTGGAAGTTTGTCTTCATTCTCTACGACAGAACGCCTTAACTGGTCGTACTCTGCGGAAATAAAATGTCTTAAGTTGACATTAAGTTGACATTGAGTAAGTTACTTTCTAGTATTTCGGTTAAATCCATGCGTGAGAGCTTGTCAGGGACAATATTCTGACTTCCTTTATGATGCTCATTAGTAAAGTCAAAAAGCTGTAGCTTGAAACTTCACCTAGCTAGTCTTCCAGACAGTTCTTTATGGGACGTAAGCCATTTTACACTGGCGTGATCTGTAATAACTGTAAAGGGTAAGCTTGTATGGATGGAACTTCTCAAAGCTCAATTTGGCTACCAAGCACTCCAATTCCGTCACTGTGTAGTTTTTTGCGCTTTGTTAACTTTTTCTGACATATATGCGATCGTTCTTTCATTTTCATCATCGTCTTTCTGGAATAGCGCTTTTCCTCCCCCTCTCTCGAAGCATCGCTTTCGATATACTATTGCTTCTTGAAATCAGGTGCAACTAGGACTGGGGCGGTGATGAGGCACTTTTTTAACTGGTCGAACGTCTCTAGCGGTTTGCCTGACAATGAAAAGGTTTTCACTGGACCTTTGGTGAGACAACCACGGAAAGGTGCCGCGATGATCGCTTAATTGGAGAGAGAAACCGACGGTGCCAACTGGTCATGCCGATGAACGTTCGGAGTTGCCTAGAAGTTTTGGCAGTTTTGGTACTTCAGCAGGGTGCGTTTTCAAACGTCCGTTTCCTACTATAAACCTGAGATATTTTACCTCTTTGTCACAAAAATGACTCTTACTGATGTTAATGGTTAGATTGGCACTCTTCAGGCATTCTATCACCATGGCTAGATACGTTAGGTGACAATCAAGTCGTCAAGGTAAACGAAGACATTTTCACGGGGGCAACTCGGTATGACCTTGTCCATCAGCGCTGCGCTGCATTACGTAAGCCGAATTGCATTACCGTGAATTGGTATAGCGGTCTCCCTGGTACAGTGAATGCTGTCTTTCCTGTGACTTATCTTTTAGCGGGACTACTTAAGATTGCATTTACAGCGAGTGCGGGTACTTGACCGAAGTTGGGGTGTCCTGTGCCCCCATACTTCGCGGTGCCTTTTGTGTGGGCCTTGGTCGGCGTGCACGTGACAATGTAAATTGCGGCTGGCGTCGAACCTCATACTGTTTTCTCATGTTACGGGTGTTAACCCGCCTACCGTTAGTTTTATGAGCTTTATTGCCTTCCCGCTGTCTGTCACTACCTCTCGCGTGCTGAAGCTCGGAGAGTTCCGCCTCACTGCGAACGCTATGGACGTTATCCCCTTCCTGGCTAAGTTCGTTAATGTGTCTCGCTCTGGACCTAGCATCTTTGAGCAGCTTTTCCGCTCTTTTGTATTCGACCTTGAGCTTTGCGACGCTTTCCACTTTGGTGGCGAAGATGAGCGTTGCTAGGTTGGGTTTGATATTTGACTTTATAATTTTATTCAGTTCCTGTTCCGGTATTTTCCTCCTTAAAGTTAGCTCATGTATTTTAGCATAATAGTCTTCGAAACTCTCCGACCAGTTTATAGCCCGAGTTGGCTGTTTTAAACTGGTTCAGCAGTCCCCTTTCAAAGGAAAGTATCCGAAGATGGTGCTTCCTTCGTCGTCTGCGTGCAATTGACAATAACATTTACTCGCGTACCCCGTCCCTAGACAGTGGCACTCGGCGAATAGCTCGGCGTAGCTTATTTGTTACTGCTCCCTGCGACCTTCGATCCTGAAGATGAAGCTCTTGACGATGAGACCTTTACCCGATCCGTCGTATTTTAGATGCTAACGATTCAAGTCGATATTTCTTCTACGGAGCTTGTGCCTGCTGGTTTTGCCGGACTGTTTGAAGGTTGTCATAGCGGTGGACTCTTGCCTGGGATAGAGGATTTTGATTGGGTGTGGATGTTGCTGCTGCCATTCTGAAATTTTCCGTACCTTCCACTAAAATTTACTCAAAACTGAAATTGTAGATATGTGGAATTTTAGAAGGTTTGTTTAAATGTATGTGCTAAGGTATGTTTGAACGTATATGCTAGACATGTTTATTAAAATTATTAAATATAAAAATTTAGATATGAAGATTATTAAAAACAATAATTTATGCTACAGAAGTGTGTAAGTGTGCCTACAATTTCTTCTTACTACACTTAGAAGGGTTGGAAATTCGGACTGAAACAACACAGAAGTTGTGGATGCTGGTTTATAATATTTTGCAAATTTTTCTCAACAACAAACTTTGATGCCGAAAGCTTCTGTGCTGTTACCCTTCCCCTCTTTTTCAGGTTACTCCTTTCAATCAAGTACCATGGCTCGTATATTATCAGAAAGATTTATGTATAAATTTCTCTTTGTAATGTTTTTAGAAAGCCGGTTCAAAATTACATTAAAATTGTTTTTGAAATTACATATTTCGTTTTTTTTTTTCAATAAAAAAAAAGAAACCAAATATTTGAGAAGACAAAAAAATGTTGTTTTTTGTTGTTTTTCCTGTGATTAATGACGGATGAAAATATACAGATATTTATATAAAAAATTTGATAACTACTGCCAGAGAACATCACGTTTAGAGAATGTGAGCATTCAGTGTCAGAGTTGTATGTATATGTGTTTACAATATCCTTTTTTTTCTTTTGTTACTATTTACAATAGTTGAAAATCTAGACTGGAACAACGCAGAGTTTTGGAAGCTAGTACCGCATAACTTTGAGAACTTTCCAAAACAATAGCTTTAGAGAATAATACATCCAGTTATTCTGTGTTGTTACCTTTCTTTTTTTCTCGATTTACTACGTAATCTAACTTTTATATAAATTTATACAGAGCTTATCTATATGTTTTTCGTTCTTACAAATGTATTAATTATGTTTCGGTTCCGCTGAGACTGAGCATGGTGTAGATGCAACACTTTGAACTGTGGAAAATTTCGTTTATTTAACCAACTACCCCAAAAGGAAAAAAGAATTTTACTTCTGAACGGTCGAACCCCGCCATGTATTACATTCATGACCTTGTTGGGCGTACCATTCAAGAAACTCCCCTAAGGATGCTTATTACTCAGACACTAAGGTGCTCATAAAACTCTCATGATGCCGCTGCTTAAATGATAAATATCCCTTTCTTTTCCAAGTGTCGCAGACCCGGAGACTTTAGCTAACACCAGGTGTATCCCAATGCTAAGTGCCTCTGTCAGTCCCTCCGCTTCACTCCGCCGATAACCCTTATCGATTTGAGCCTCAGGTGTATCCCTATATTAGGTACCCCTGTCGGCCCTTCCACCCAAAAAGCCCGGTGTCTGTACTGTTCGCTGTCCGTCAGTTCACTCTTTGTCCGTTAGTTCGTAATCCCTGTCACTTACTCTCACACCCTTGCATACCCCGCCTCAGCGGTACCAAACTCACACTTACATCTTACGCATATTCATGGCAATTATATGTTACTTAACCATACCCTACGTTACTTGTATGCGAATTTTGTTTTGCAAGGCAGTTAGTATTAGTATGTATTGATATGCATACTATATATATATCATGTTGCATAACATTATTTTGCACCAAGCCGTTTATTATAAGAAAACCAGAGATCTTTTAATTCACTTTTATTACTTCTGTAATTTTTTTATAATTTTTATATTTATATTAAGCTCATCGATATGATTTTAAAACACTTCTTACAAAATGAAACTCCAATATTTTACATAATATTTTAAGCATTTTTTTTGTGACGCGCACTTAAAACAAAAACTCTGCGTTTTCTGATCTTTTAACACCAACTCCTGTTTTCTCTTTTTCTTAAAAAAAAGCAACAAGATCAAACATTCGAGAAAAAATATTCTCATGTCACAGAGACGGGCTTTGGACTTTTCTTTTTTCATAATTATATGTCGCATAATAGCGTTATGTCGAAAGAGAGAGTTATGAACAGAAGTTCTGATGATGAAGCAGTGGTCAAAGCAGACCCACGGAATCCTTGCATCCTTTACTAAACATTTTCAATTATTAGACATTTCTTTTTCTTTCCTTTAAAAAAAAAAAAGTATTAATTTAAAAAAAGAAACAAAACTTTCGCCTGAACTCTAGGTTTTAGACTTGCGAACTTGATAGCATCTTTAACGGCGTAAAGTAACTGCACCCTAATTCCTCATCACCATGCTGACATGGCTTCACTATATATGCCATTATAATAGCTTATTGCACTTAGGAATATCCCACTTGTCGTACTTTACAGTTTATAGTATTAATTTTTCTTACCGGTTTCTTTCCTTATGTCTTTTACTTTCTTAACGAAAATTATTTCCCCGTGATGTCGTTATAACGTTAAATTACATGTTTAAATAGTCGAGTATGATTCGATTGAGGAGAAATGATTCTTGGAAGAACAAATTCTTTTAAATTTTTTGCCAAGTCGCTGTTTTTTGATGATAGTATGACGTTCACATGGTTTTCTGTGCTAATTTCCAACACCATGAGTTTTCGTTCTTTGAAAGGTTTCGTTCGTGAAGGATAGTCAAAAAGTATTCATATCTATATTCGTTGGAAAAGGCCGTGCTAAACGTGGGACCCGCATTAGTCCATAGTCCTTACAACATCTTGGATGTTAACAGGTGTGGCTCCGAGATAAGGCTCCCCCTATTTCTATCGATTATTTATTCTATTTAATTTTTATTTTCTCTTTAAGTTTTGGGTTCCAAAGTTGTATGGAAATCATAATCTTCCCAAAGCACAATGGCTGGCAATTATAGTAGACAATTGTTTGGAGTTCATTTCGTTTTTAATAATTAGCTATACTAATTCAAAACTTTTTCAATACATTGTTTTCATATAACTAACACAAAATTATGTTTCCAATTTATTTTCATGCAACATAGCCCTTTTAAAAAAAAGAGAAAAATATATTTAAATAGTACTTGTACTTCATACACCTTATATCGCATTAATCCGTAATTTTTTGAAAGCCTACCTACCTATCATCCAATCTAACTAAGTTATACGCATCAATTCATTGGTCACAAAATTCCCATTTTACATTTGGGTACAAGTATTTTCTTTTTATTGTTTCCGCAATTACTTTCCTGCGATAAAGAAATTGAAGACTTAGAGACTGCGTCACTGACTGTTAGTCCGATTTGCATAATTTGCGAAAATGAAATTTTGGTTAAAAGTCATCTCGGGGCAGGACCTAACTGACACACTTTCCACTGATCTTGTATTTACAAATACTTAAAACCTGGCTTTTCGCGTCCAGCTTGTGGGGCAAAATTAATCTTAGTGAGCAGTTCAATCAAAACAGATCTCTTTTCTCTATATCTCTTCGACCATTGACTGTATGCAACCAGAAGAGTTAAGACAAATGGTTACTTTCATAGTAACTGCATACCAAGCCAACCTAGCCGGAACTGTAGCTAATGGATTGTCCGAAACGTTGAAGCTAATATTAACGGATGTCTACCTCGTTTTAATTTGGGCAATCAGTCCATGTCTGGCATTCTAAGCATTTACATCCTCTGAAAGAAAGGAATGCGCCTGTATCTCCTTGGCACACTATCAGCACGCTTGCAACTCAGGTAAGTAGTGAACGTAGTAGTCTGTATGAATTACTAAGCTGATCGACGAACCACCAGAACAAAAGTTCTGATGAACAGAACTTCTCTTCTGCTAACCAAACCTCACATTTCAATGAATTATCGGTCTGTCCTGACAAGATTAGCCCTATCATTCACAGCTGAAAGTTAAGTTTAATGGTAGGATAAATGATCTGAGTGTAGATGCGTGCAACGGTTCTTCTTAACAGAGCGCATCGCAGAACATGCATTTCAAAGAAATTTATAAAATAAAAGTTCTTGGGCCTTCGTGTTGTTTTTTTATAACTATTTACTTATTTTCAATTCCCGGAAGTTATGCAAGAGAGAATTATAAAAAGACGAAAAGTCTAAAGTCCGTCTGAATGATTTGAGAGTATTTCTTTTTCTTTGATGCTTTGATCGCTCATTTGGTTTTGGAGAGGAGAGAACAGTCGTTGTTCTTGAATCGTAGATGTTGCGTACCTAACATCTGTGTAAGTGTGTGTGTGTTTCGGTGGAGATTTGTTAGACTATTTATTAATTGTCACACAATGGTATTTTAAAAAAAATAAGAAAGAAATTATTTTTAACAACGCGAGTTGGTTTTTCGACAGCAAGTCGTGAAATATGTTAGTGTGTGGATGTTTTTTAAGAAATAAAATAATATTAAAGAATTAAAATTGTGGATATATCTAATGCCCCTTAACGAGAACCGTTTAATAGCGCTGCTTTTATCATTAAATTATAGAGAAAGTTTTTATTGGATTATACAAAATACCCGTCCGTCTTTGGCAACAGCCCATGCGTGTGTCTAAGACAAAGTCTCAAATGTACGACCGGCTTTCATGCAATACATGCCGAGATTTTTACAATACTATTGTTTTTATTGCTATTCTTGCAATGAACTAATTACTTTAAAATAAAAACTCTTTAATGAGAATAGAAGCATCATCATAGACAAAAAATGTTTGTTGATTTTGTTTTTGAATGATTGCTTGTGTAAAAACAATTCGCTTTAATATTGAACTTATGCGTTAAAGTATAAGAACAAAGAATAAGTAAATGAAAAAAATCAATAAAAAAAAGAGAAAATTGAATTTTTTTTATACGCAACTACGTCGTACAGGTAGAGCAACCCCTATCGAAATGATCAGTACGATGACGTAGATGGCGGCGATGCAGATGCAGCCTCTGTCGGAGATGAGTATCACCTAATGGAAAAGCAACCTGATCTGAAGAGGATACAAAAGCTGAAAATTCAGAAGACGCAAAGTTTCCAATTGTCATCATCACCAATTGTCATGTGATATAAGCTCAAATCAGGAGAGCGGGACGCAGGGTGGCATAATAGAACATGACTCGGGTTATATGTTTCTGTTGCCGCTTTGGCGTAAGTCTTACAATTTAAAAAAAAAAAATCATAAATTCTTATTATATATATATTCTTTTTTTTCACTGGAATGTACATAAAAAAAGGAATGATGCTGAACTAAGCAGTCTGTAGGTAGGCTCCGCTGAGACGGAGTGTGGGTGGTTGCGTGTGAGAGAGGATAATAGACAGGGGATACGGACGGACCAAGAATGAAGCAAAGGACAACGAACGAAGTACAGACAATGAGCCTTACGGACGGACTTACTTCATGTGTCAGGTCACAGCTTGTGAGCAGGAAAGAAAATAAGAAACAATAGAGAAAAACAAAAAGAAAATTTTTATTTTTTTTTTATCTATTATGACAAAATGAAAAATCTTAGTACACCGAACAGTTATTGAATGTTGCAATAAATGTGAAATGTGTTTTTTTTTTCCTCAACAATCAACATAGTTACTTAACGATTTTCTAAATAAATTAAATTTGAAATAATAGGCTCAGTCAAAATTGCAGAGTAGGAAGAAGTGAAAGTCAATTATTTTATTAACCAGTTGGCACTTTTCTTGTATGGTACTTGTAGCCGACGCAAACTATACAGTGCGTAAGTAAGTATAAGTGCATAAAGTAAGTGCTGGCATACTTGCTTGTTTGGCGTTAACCAGTAGCTTGCATTAGAAGTCAAACGACCACATATATTTTCCGTATTTAAATACATAAAAAATAAGCTTCCGTGCAAATGCACTTCGCACAGACGTACTTAATGGTTTTCTAAATAAATTGAATTTGCAAAAAAAAAAAAGAAGAAAAAATTAAAGAAAATCGGCATTAATGTCGAAAGTAGAATTGCATATACGTAAAAACACAGGAAATATGTATAAATAAAATTTCTAGCTCATGAAAAAATAGGCTGCGGCAGAACCAGTTCAAAATTGCAGAGTAGGAAAAAGTGAAAATCCATTACTTAATTAGCAAAGTTGGCACCTTCTCTGTATGGTATTTGTATTCGACGCAGAGCGCATAAAGCAAATGCTCGCCTGCTGGCTATGACATCTCATATTTGACAACAACAATACGCTACAAAATACTAACGCTAATACACATATCAACAATATTCCCACATCCGATGAAAATCATTCAAATAGTAAGAATTTTCTCGCTTGTTCTGTCAAATTGCCATCATTTTGGTCCAATTGTTCAGAGACTTGACATTCGAGCAGAAACGCAATTCACTTCGGAAGTGAATTGTTTTTCCTCAAGAAATCATTGTGTCCGTTATCGATTTTATCTAAGATTTTCCAGCCACAAACATTCATCAGGATTTTAAAAGAATTCTAATCGAAAGAAATTTCTTGAGCGAGAGTTCGATACTAGACAATATTTTTTATAGATGATCGCAGACAACCGGGGTTCTACCAAAGTCTCGTCGTTCTTGGTGGGTCTAATTTGACCCCTGACCTTTTGAAAAGACTTTGGTAAGAGAAAATGCCTAAAGGTTTGAGTGTCACGCTGCAGTTTCGAATATCAGAGACATCAAAAAACTGATGAAGCATGCCGACGACATTTGGGAAGTGTTTAATTTTCCCGAAATTAATGCTTATGCGTCAACCTTGCAAAACACCAGCGACATAACAATTCAAAATCTACTAAAATCTCAAGCTTTATTATGTGAGAGCTTAAACACATTAACGCTTGAAGTTGGTAGCATGAAAGCTCAGTTGAGTCCACATGATTCTGGACCAACTCGTTTCAGTTCTAGATCTCATTCTCGTGATAAATCTCCTTTCAGAAAAGATCCCAAATGGCTTTGTAGACGCCATTACAAATTTGGTAACAAATCCAAGAAATGCGAACAGCTATGTGCACATTTAAGATTACGTGAGTCGACAAACCAAAAGAATCCATAGTTGCGGCTGCTAACTATGGAAGTTTTGAATATGCACAACGTCGACTTTTCATATTTGACAAACAGAATAAATTAAGTTAATTGACAGTGACGCAGAACTCTCGGTGCTTTCCTTGTCCAAATTCCCGAACAATAACAAATAGTCCGATGTCACCTTGACAGCAGAAAATGGTTCAGTCATTAATATGGCTGAACTATTAAATATTAATTTGAATCCACACCCTGATTTTCGGTTTGTGTTTTTGATCGCTGACATCTCTCAGCAAATACGGTCTAATAGTTGACGTTAAATATAAACGTTTAGTAGTTTAACTAATACTTCTGTTAATGCCATAACTGCTGAATGCAAAATTGGCTTGCCTAAATTATTTTTAATTGAAAATAAATTTTTTTTTTTTAAATATATAAAATTATATATTCAAATAAATTATTATACGTAAAATTATACAAAATCAGTTAAACATTCGACAATACATAAATTAACGACGGAATGTGTTCCACCTTTTCCATGGTCCGAACGATTAGACTCCATCAAGTCGAAACTCGCTAAAACTGACTTCGAAATTTTAGTTAAATTGGAAATATGTACACTGTCCAGTTCTTCTTTCACCATTACACATGGCACTCAAAAAGCTTCCAGATGAATCGCGGACTTCTGGAGATTTCAGACGGTTGAATTGTGTTACTTTCTCTGATCGGTATTCTTTGCCACTTATTAATGACATAAGTTGGAACTTAAGGAACAAATGCATTTTCTTAAAGTTAGGCTTGGTCAAGGCGTATCATCAGATTCCGATGGCATACGAAGACATTTATAACGCAGCTATAACGACGTCTTTCAGTATGTTTGAGATCATTAGAATGTATAGATATTCCAGCGATGTGTCAATGAAGTGTTCAGCAACTTAGATTTTATTTTTTATTGGATGAATATGTTTTAAACACTAAACCTAATAAGTTTACTTTTACTGTAGCTATCATTTACTTTACTGTAGCTATCATTTACTTTCTTGGTCACAAAGTTTCTAAAGAAGTCTTCCCAAACTAAGGTAACTGCCATTAAATACTTCAAATGACCAAAATCAGCAAAACGAGCTCAGAAATTTGTAGGAATGACGAACTATATGCATAAATACATTCCCAAATTAGCAGAACTCACTTGTTTGATTCAAAATATAATTAACAAAGCAGTTAAATCTAATGATAAAACTCTTACATAGGATGAAAAAGCTACCGAATCATTTGAGCTTATTAAAGGGAGATGCCCATCAAGGATTTTGCTCAATCATTTTAACAATGAGGCAGAATTATCTTTAACGGTTGGTGCTTCAAGTGTCGCGATAGGCAGCGTCTTGCAGTCCGTGGGATTGCTGAGCCCTTAAGATTTTTCTCGATGAAACTTCCCCCAGCCGAGACTAAACATAGTACTTTTGATCGCGAATTATTAGCGAGATAAAGACATGTTTTGGAGAGTAGGCAATTTACTGTATTTATAGATCACAAACCTTTGACTATGGCTTTACAATCTAAAACAGTCAAAATATATGGAATACATTTCCGGCTTACTCATGACATACAATACGTACGCGGCAATAGTAGTTGATACCTTATCTCAACCCTTCGTTGATATTCTAGAGCCAATTGACTTAACTATACAAATTTTGTACGAAGAACAATTGAACGATTCAAATTTCAGCATTACATTTCAAAATCATGTGTGACGTGTCTGGGGAGTGCCCGCGACCACATGTACCTTCTATGTTTACAAATGCGGTCTTCAAACAACTTCATAATATTTCTCACTCCGGTCACACTAATTAATGGTAGATATTTTTAGCCAGATATAAACAAACAAACAAATTACAACCTGGACAAACAATTGTATACAGTGTCATGGATCTAAAATAGACGAACAAGCAAAATCGCTAGTGACAAAAATTGCTATACCTACAAGCAGATTTGAGCAGATCCGTCTAGGTGTAGTCGACCAGAAGGAAACATTTCAAAAATTTCCAGTCCAGTATAGCACATTACAAACTCCGACATGCGGATTTTATATTCCAAAAAACTAAAAGGATTGTAAATTTGTCTTTGCACGCAAGATAAATAAACACGGTTTAGAACAGCCATATGAACGATCCTATGAGGATGAAAAGCAGCCCAAATATTATAAAGTCATCGCAGATAACATTGTTGGAACCCTTGTAATGATCGGCTAAAACCAGCAATAGTAGATGATCAAAACACAGCGACTACAGTTATGCCACAAAAGAAACACGTTACCATTAAATTAGTTAACATAAATTCTCCAAGAAGGATGAGTAGTGTAGGGTATTAGATTTATTACATTTCATAAGAAAATGCACTTAAAAGTTCTATTATATTCCTTAAATGTAGGATTATTCACAATTTATTTTTAGCAATACTTTCGACTGCTCAAGCATTACAAGCATTTTACTATACCTAAATTCATGGTTTTATATTTAGTCTCTGTCTGCTTTTCCGCTAACCGTTTTCATTGGCCTGCAGCTGCATGACGCGCCTGCGAATGTGCACTTGGTTTTTCCCTATCTACTTTTCCGCTAATTGTTTTCATCGGCCGGCAGCTACATGACGCGCCGCGAATGTGCATTTGGTTTTTTCCTCTTTTAGGGACTTTATTATTTGGGAAAATTACTTACCTGTAATAAACAAGATTTGAGATTTCCGTAACAGTATGTTTGCACATTTGTGTATACAAAGTCAAAACTTTGCTTATACATGGAAGCGTGAAAATCAAATCAAGTCCCGGTGTAAGCCAATCACGCTGCCAGCTGCAGTTGTCAATGAATGAAATTTTGTGAATGAAATTTGTGAAAACGACTTTCAAGTGAATTTATGTTTTACTGTTGTAATATAAAATATACATTAGGCACATATCATGTGGAAGCGATAGCCCAGGTATCAATATGTACATTATATCGTGTTCTTGGCTTCGCAAATACCTTAAAGCAACTTACTCGGGATTGTGTAGCTTTAATGTACGCTAAAAGGTGAGGAAGTTGTTAGTAGTTGTTTACTTAATTTCAGAGGATAAGGCTATCTTCCTATAGAAAATTTTAGTGCAAAGTTCGCCTTATATTCTAGCTCATTAAGAGGAATTGTTCGGTTTTGTTTAAGTTGCCATTGTCTTCAATCTCAAACTCCTATTATTGTTTCGTTGATTATGGGAAAAATAATCAATAAAACATGAACGTATTTTAAAAATTGTTATCATTATTTAATAGAAGCACAAATTCATACTGTCTTACCAGTCGCCACCACAAAACAAAGAGGCTTTATCCGACTGTGCGTTAACAAACTACCTGAAATTGTAAGTAATAAAGTAGAGGTAATTTTAGTTGTCAGTAATTACAAAATAAAAGGGTTTAACAAAAATTTGTTAAAAATTTGCCTGTAGCTAGCAAATATGAAAACCCGTTGTATGGAAGGTCAAGAAATACCAAGCAAAAGAAAGAGTTCAACCGAAGTGAAAAGCTAATCTAATGTGTTTTCACATAAATTATTTCCTTGGGTCATCCTTCGCTCCAAATACAAGTTTACCAATTACGTATTAACACAAAGTAAACGAATTATTTGTCTTTTTAATTTAAGTGTACTAGCTCTTCCTAATAGTCGATGGTTGCGACTGCAGGGTTTCATTGCAAATTATCCTGAATTGATGCAAAACGACAATCGAAATCGCTTTTGAAACAAAAAATTTGCACAAATCTATATGCAACAATGTACAAGAATTCATGGATAGGTTCTTCATAAATATATCAAAAAAAGTAAAGAATTCAGCGTAAGGGATTGGAAGGGTCCGACAGAACACTTTTCCATCTTATAATTATTCTCTTTCGCAAATCAAACTGTACAAACTAATGTTGCGAAGTATTCTCCTCAATATTTTACTATGATTGACATTAATCCACAATTAATTAAAATTTAATAATATATTATTTACCTTTCACAAACGACACGTTAACAATACCATATAATTTACGAAATAAAAAAATGAGATATTAAAAATAGAAGTTTATTTAAGTACGACGTAGGTAAATCGGTCGTATTAAGCTTTAATAGACTTTAAAGAGTCCGATAAGTGATAGACATCATTTAGGTTTCTGCAAGCGGGGTAAACCCCGCTTTTTATCTGTCGTGGTTTGATTGTGGTTGTTGTTTAAAATGTGTCGGTTAAATAAGTTATTTCTATATTCTTCGCGTTATTTGCACGCCAAGTGAAAAACTAATACGTTTTGTTTTTATCTTCCTTTTGCGTCTGTTATTTATTTTTTTATACCAAATTAAGAGTTTAAGGGACTTCTGATGTTTCTGTTATCAATAAAAGTAGTCACGCTGTTAATTAGGAACGATGCGATCGAATACTTATCGTTAAATGAATTAATATTATTCTTCACATCAAACAAAAGTCATCAAGGGGATGAAAGAAAGTTTCCACTAATAAACGGTATGCCGGGAATTATTGGATGTTTTGAGGACCAAAGTGAGAAGTTCGTTTTGGTCGCAAATTTAATTATTTTATTTAAGTATTGTTAACATACTACTAGTTCACTAGTTGAATATTACAGATAGAGTTGTCTATTATATAATTGTAGAACCGGGTAATCTTTAAAAAAATCATAATAGAAAATTTATATCAACAGTCGGGCGCCTTGTTGCCCGTCAATGGTTTTAAACAAAATGTTATAAACAACAAAAAAAAAGACGGTGTCTGATATAAAAATGTTATGAGTCGTTCAGTCAGGTGGTTGAACATTGTAACGGAAAGATGCACGTGTGGTTGCAAAGTTCGCTAGTTCGTTAGTAGTGATTACGCTTGCGCTCTTTATCCAACAGGTACTCCACACCCAACACATGCAAAAAAACCTTGATCATACGGACGGAAGGGCGAAGCTTACTTTTGGGATAGCCCGATCATATGCTCAGGACTATTCTAAATCCTGCTTTATCTACATCGAACCATAATTTTGTGTTGGAGACTCCAATGTGGGGTCCTCAGATCATCAAACCTAATATCCTCTCATTAGTAATATGTAACTAACCACATTTTTATTCACGTATAACAAATTGAGTTATCATGATTTATTAATATACATAGTAAAAGAAAAAGAATATAAGTTTTTATGTAATATATCAATATGTATGTTAAATTTCAACGTTGAAAAAGATAAAAAAAAAATATTACGATAGTATAGAAATACTAAAAGAAAAATAAAAGCATGTATTAACTTACGAATAAAAATAATAAAGAAAATCACATAGAGACGGCCATAATGTATTAAAGATAATGTAGGGCTGCTCTAAATTTGACGCTGCGTATACTGTTGGAAATGCTGCTGTACTACTCTCATTATTATTAGTATTAATTGCGTGGACAATCCGAGCAGCGACATAGAAAATCTATTGTAGCCACCCGTTCCCCTAGCGTTCCAGTTTTAGGTCACTCCAAACCGGTCGGATAGCACTAGCTTTGCAACACAATGGTCCGGTATCTTCGCAAAGAATTCGTTCATGAAGTTTTTCAATACCGCTAAACGGCCCCTGGGATTTCGCAGTTTTAGTTTGTCGATATTTGGCAGCCTAAGTGGGCTCAGGCAACCTAGCAATAAGAAGAGGTGTTATGCCTAGCAGCGCCTTTAGGGCATTCAAGGGGCAAGACTTCATTGTCCCTTTAATATCAATGCAAGTTGTGTTTTGTTTAATGTCGTAGCCGCCGTTTTTTGCTTTACGTTAGCTGCATAAGTTAGCATAGGAAGGATTATGATATAAGATCATAAGATAATTTTTGGGCTTATACTCCACGTTCTAACGTATAGACGTTGACAGACAAAAAGTGCTCTAGTCGTCTTTTCAGTTAACCGTCTTAAATGGGAATTCCAGGCTAAGCCTTTGTCAAGGTAGACACCCAGGTATTTCATCTCATGTTATAGTTAAGGACAACATCCTGCAAATGGACGTTGTTAAATGTTAATTTTCTCTTTTTCGGAAAAGCTACCAGCACGGTGTTTTGTGGACTAATGTGTAATCCTTTATCCTGGCACCACTTACGGGTTATGCTCAACGCTTCTTTCATGCATTCAATAAGTGTTTGTTCATGCCAGCCGACCAGGAAAACTGCCAAACCGTTTGCATAAAGCTGTGTTTTGAATCCTAGTTCCTTTAGTTGCCGCTTGGGGGCGCCCTCTACTTTCCCTGAAAGTTAACATTGCCCTTGCAAGCTCCGAAGTAACGAGCCCGGAATTCTGCATATTGATTATGCAATTGAGCAAGCTCGTTCATCGTTTTTTTTCCTTCCCGAAAAAACTCACAAAAGGCAAAAAAAAACTACGCCAAAACATTATCGTTTGCCGCCAACTCTCCTCGTGCGCGAACTTAATAATCTTAGTAATGCCGTGTTGCATTTTTAAGCAACGTAAATTGTTAATTAAAAACCACACATTAGACCAGTCTGCGGGACTTGCAGTAATAGACAAGGCTCCATTCCTCGGCTGTGGGTAACTCTGGCTTGACCGGTCAGTAGTGAGGCAGAGGCTGTCACCACTATTCGACTCCCACCGATGAATATCATCACTAAATCCCCCAGTATAAACCAGCTTACCTTTCTTGCTGCTCAGGCCTTGAATAGCGCCCGCATTTATCCAGTGTACACAAAGACCCTCATTTGTGAACCTCGTACTAAAAACCGAAGACGTGTCTTCAGCATCGTGAAAGTTCACTTGAAACGTGCATTACTCTTAATGTTGGTGCGTTTATATTTTTAGCTCATGTTGCATGTCACATACGCCGAAGCTTTTAATGAAATTCAAGGGTTTGACAATCGACACATAAGTATTTAACGTTTGCGTGTACGTTTGCATTATTTTTTGTTTGATCTTCTCTTTCAGCGCTCTTTTGTTTGTAAGTTCGCATGCTGTCAAAAAATCCTACACATGGCATAGCAAGTCATAATCATGGATATAAACTTAGGCCAAAATGTTCAGTGAATGCTCTGACTTTTTTTTTTCAAAAATATAAGTTAGACTTCTCTATTATTAAATAGACCTATTACGGTTCAACTTTTTAGTTTTAATATTACTTTACTTTTTCGCAAACTTTGCGTGTTATTGCTTTTTATGGTTTTTAGTACGAATTCAGTTCTTTACTTTAGAAACATTTGGTGAAATGTTGCTTGACATTACAAGCTTTCCGTTTATTCATTTAAATGTGTATCAAAATGCAAAATATTCCCATCGCACATAGAAACAAAGTATTTCCTTTTTTCCCGATATACAGAATTTTTTTCCTCTGTCGACCAATTTTGTATTTTCACATCGACAAAATTCTATACTTATTGGTCGATATTTTAGCAAATGCTTTAGGATATTATTAATCCTTTATTCGATTATTGAGGTTTTGCAAATTTTAGTAAAATCTATTCACTTTTTTCTTAATTTTGAATATGAAAAATGTTCTAGCTCTTCGAAAAACAACCTTTTGCATTCACTAATCCAAAAAACCGAAAAAATAATGTAACGAATGTTACACAAGATTACCAAACTGATTAGCCGAGACGTAGAAGTATATGGGCAAATAGTCTGATTTGACTTCCGTGGTAAAATCGTAGAGGCAAATAGGCCGCGTAATTATAAAATCCCGCTATCTTAACATAATTATAGTGATAGACCGACTTGTTAGCTCCCTTTATCTTTCCTTTGAATTATTGAATTCCATTTTCCTCAATTATGGAGTTATATGTCCTCGGATGGCAAGAAATTAGAATAGAAACACTTTAACGGTTAGAGGTGAAAACGATTTTAAGTTTAAGTGCTTAAGTGCACCTATAAAAAACCAGAACGGCTACATCCAGCAAGGCGATCCCAGAATGTATAAAGAAAAATTTTCTGATAGGGAAAAGTTTCACACTTAACAAATTATTGACTGCGCTCACACAAAATTAAAACGTCCTAAGGAATATTGGGAAAAATATTTTGATAAAAAACGGAATTATAGGATTATGCTTCAAACTGTCAATGGATACAAAAAAGAACACCAGTTCATAAATTCTCGCGGGGATATGTTGTGTAGCTATTTGTAAGAGCAGAATTTAATTAATTAAGAATAAGAATATAAAATGCAATTAGGAAATTAATAATGTAAACACAAATTTGTTTTTGAAGGATTATGGATAGAAATGTGTGCAATTCTGTGTGTTTAATATCTTTCGATGTTTTTTCTTACTTTAGTTTTGCTTTGTTTTGATTAGCTGGCCAATCACTTCCAACTCTTCTACCCGTTTCACTTGATGGTAACTCCCTAGCGTTTCTATTACGAAATGAGAAAGATTTCTTAGCCTGCTTTTCTATTTCTCTTTTACACTACTTTGGTTAATTACTTCAGGTTTCAAGCTCACAGGAAGTAAAGTCAACGAAACGTTGTAAACATTAGCGATTGACATAAACTTTAAGCGTTGTTGTTTAATGTAATAGGGCGACATAAGGGTCACTACGGCTTTCTATATATAGAATATATTTCTATTACTCCAAGAATAAATATAATAAATATTAATAGAAATATTTCTATTACTCCAAGAATAAATATAGGAATTATGAAAAATTCATATTTTTTAGTTAACTTAAAGCGCACAAAACACACCGTAAAAGACTTAGTTGCTTTAAAAAAATTACTGGGTATTCACATATGTAATTTTTAGGATTAAGATTCAGAATGAACTCAATTCTTAAGAGGGAAACTTGCGATTTATCCATTCACTCATTGAATAATATTTACATTGAATTTTTTTTAAATCATTTTATGATTTTGTCCCCTATTCTTTTTTTAATAAGTGGGTAGGAACAGGCATTTGTTACAAAAGGAAGTCACGATACAGCGTCGCGGCTGTGTCTAAATCTGCTAATACATATTTTTAAGAGCGGATCTACAGGTGCATCACCTACTAACACGTATTAACCAGCGTTGCATATAACATTTAGATCGTAGCATTGTAAGCCTAATATGAATCTTTGCAATTTTGGAAATATTTTAAGCAAAGATTTGTCAAACAAAGTAATTAGGTGCTTATGATTTGTTTCCACAAAGATTTCCTGTCCAGAAATATTTTGATAAAATTTGGCACATCAAAAGGCGAATAATTGGATTGCCATCATGCCTGATAATTACACTCTCCAACTTCTATTGTTTACCTTTTAATCGGTATGGTGGTTTTTTCTATGGGTCTTATTACATTTTACTTACCCCAGACTAGTCCTGTAATTATCAGCAAAAAGAACAAACAGTAAATTTAGTTAAACAAATATGTAAATATACTCGTGTTGTTGTATCTCAAGCCCGTCCACTGATTTGTCATCTATTTTGTCTGTTTCGCCTGTTTTCTGTTTATCATCTGCCGCATGTCCATTAGTTCGCTTCTGTACATCCATTACGAAATTATCGAACGTTCTATTGCACACCTATTTTTTATTTTCACATCACACACTCGTCTTTCTTATAAGGAAACAATTGCATTTGCCCAATAATATATCATCTTCAAATTATTATTCATTACCAAAAAATGTATAAAAAAAAACCAAAAAAGAACAATATTCAAAAACAGGAAAACAGGTGCGTGTTTTCTTATGTGGCTGCAGGGTACTTTTTCCCGTTTGCGTTCTACTATATATATATTATATATAATAATTTCGATTTATTTATAAAGTGGAAATATTTCCGTATTTAAAACTGGTTATGAAGTTGTGCTAAGTATAAACAAAACGCTAAAAGACGTTCATTGCAAAAATATCGTATTTTTCCGGGTGGACAGTATGTAAGTATATATAAAAAAACTTCAAAATAATGCAAAGCATTGTACGCAAAAGTAATTATTTTTATAGAATTCAAATCATATATTTATGTGTAATGAGGCTTTACTGTAGCAATCTTATTTCGCTTCTTTTTTCTTAAAAAAAGATAACCATCCGTTGATAGGTTTGTTAAGTTTTCGCACGAGAAAGAGTGCAATAAGGAGAGATGTGTTGACGCCATTTTTATCATTTTTTTTGATTTTAAGTCGGTACGGGGGAGGCGGACGGGAAAGAAAAAGAAAGAGGATTTTTTGTGGCAGATAAAACGAAAAGAAGTTTTTAGATTTAAGAAAAAAAAAAAGGAAGAGAAAGTTGAAAGTTTGATGGTCGACGTCTATCAGAAAGCGAAAATGATTAATTTAAAAATAGAAAAGAAACCAAAACAGATAAAAATAAAGAAAAGCAGCAGACATAGTGAGTGTTAATTTAGTGACGATTCTTGATGAAAAGCCTATGAATAAACATTAATATAATTAAAACTTACATTAAGCACAAAGAACGTCTAAAAAAAAGATAAACAGATTATTGAAAAATGATAGCTAAACTGAGGAATTGAACGTGTCTAAGGAAAATAAACGGTCGTGATTTTAAGATTAGAGAATGATTAAAGTACTTAAGGACATTTAACATTTTGTTTGGCATTTTATAAAATCAAAATATAAAGACGAATAACATATTGTTCCGCGTTGACATCATATTGGACATAAATTTTATAAAATCAAGGTCGCTTAGAACATATTGTCTGCAGTAGCGGCCATCCTAATTAACTATAATTTTATATGTGAATAATAAGAAGACTAATATACCAGAATAATTATCGAAGAAAATGAGCAAATCGCAATCCATCTATGGCAAAACCAAATTAACATGATATGATAATCGATTAACAACAAAATGCCACTTGTAAAGAAGCGTTTTGCTTTCTTACTAAAAATAAATCCGTCCGTGTAAATGTCTACCCTTAGACCCCAATAACAGTCGGTCTGAATTGCCTCTCCGCACTAGAAATCAAATAACCCTTACGTGTCTGCTCTCCTTATGTCAACATATCATCCTTCTCCCGCACACGCTAGTGACCACAAATGTATATAAATAAAATGTATATAAATAAAATATATTCTTAAGTAGCACATAGATAAACACTGCATATAAGTCTTTAAATTGTCTAATATATATATAAGTAGGGCCTTATAGACATTGTAGAGAAACAAGTTATAATCCGTTAAGCAACATGCCAATAACGCACCCTTAATTATCAACAAGCTATTGAAACACTCACATTTGGAGAAGCGCAAACCTAGCGGCTTTGTGGTTTCGAAAAAAAAACCATACTTATCGGTTTAGGTACCTAGATCAATGATGTTGATAATAACAAGACAGGCATAAGGATAGGCAAACAAACAAACATTACGAAAAAAAAAGTGAAGCGATAAAATTATATATGTTGATATGATGTATATCATATGAAGACATGCTTAACGGTTCTGCGGCTTATAAATCATCCGATTTGATACCTAAGCCAGCACTAACAATAAACTCATACGGTTCGGTACTTGAGGTAATATTAGTAGATGCAAGCAAACATACGCAACTAAGCATAAGTTTAGGCGTACAAGCAAACGTTTGTGAAGAAAAAAGAGAGCTTATAAAAATATGCATATTACATGCTTAACGGGTTATAAAATCATTCGATTTAGTACCTAAGCCAGCACCAACACTCACATGAGGTAGTAATAATAATAAAATATATATATATATAGGATAACAGAATAACACTTATACAGGGAAAGCTGAGATGATAACATGGTTGCACGCAAACATGTTTGATCAGACCTCAGCTAGCATACATAATAATAGATAGCATAAGAATATTGTTACAACACACAGGCAAGTAAGTGTTGAGGTTGTAACACAAATATAGCCCAAAACATCGACGTAACGGAGTACTACGAGTGTTTAGGACTGTCTAAGACTGTTTTAGAGAGTTTTATTTTGAGTACAGAAGTGGCTACGAGCGTTTAGGACTGTCTAAGACTGTTTTATAGAGTTTTATTTTTAGTACAGAAGTGACTACGAGTGTTTAGGACCGACTACTAGTGTTTAGGACTGTCCAAGACTGTTTTATAGAGTTTTATTTTGAGTACAGAAGTGACTACGAGTGTTTAGGACTGTCTAAGACTGTTTCAGTCGGGTTACAGCAGCCAAAAGGTAAGTGAATACGGATTACCAGTTGACTTCACTGCTAGTTTGATTTTTTTTTTGACTTTACGGATAGGGTATGGCAGGTTTGGCTTAGCCGTCATCCCTGAAGGACTTATGGACACCCTCTCTTACGACGTGAAACGATTAGGGACGGACAAGCAGCCATGTAGGCCAAGGTTGACTACTGTAACACCCGCGACGTGTTCCGTTTATTTTCAGAAGATCTCGCAATACGGAAAACGCGAGAAAAAAAATAATAATCGTACGACACGAAGAAAAAAAAACATTAAAGGAAAAAGAGAGCGAAAGTCGGGTGACCAAGCTGATTTTTTTTTATACGCAAATCTCTTTCAATAAAAATTGCTGGTAAATAATAAAATCAAATTTCCAACTATTAATCGCCAATCCGAAGGTCCAAGTTATTATAAATTTTCTTGGAAGGAGTCCTGGTGAAGCCCTGAGCTTACCCTGCCCAAAAAGACTCGTTACCCACTTATTGCTTTGTCATCAAAAACGTGATGTAAAACAAATTTTTTTTAATATTGAGTGAAGAGTAAGTTTGAAAGAGAAAGAAACTTAAAATTCGACCTACATTAAAAATTAAAGATAATCTGAAAATTGCACTTAATGTCTTATAAAGGGGTACTATATTTTAATAGAAAAACAGCACAGACATTTTCACCTATTGTGAGTTTTACTTAAATACACTTCAGCCATTGTTTGTAGTTTTGTGTTAGTTAAACAACTTTGTTCCATTTCAAGTAAATATAATATTGCAGAGGCCTTCTCGAAGTCCTCATAAACGTAATCATCACTGCCCGCGAATCAGTGTGTTACAAAAACAACCAAAGCTAATTCCATAACAAAGTAATTTCATGCTTTTCTACGTCATGGTGTGCTAATCCAAAGCTTAATGTATTTATGGAAATAGAAAAATAAGTGGCAGAAAACAAAAAATTTCTTCTGGAGTAAATCAAAAGAAAGACAAATAAAGAAAAAAAATAAAACAAACATAAACTAATTCTCAAAAACCAAAAACTTTGTGAAAAAACTTTTTCCTTTTTCTTTTTTTTTTATTTTGGTATGTATGCGATATTGAGAAAGGTGCAAAAAGACAAAGTTAATCATAAAAATTCAACTTTACAAAAGACACCGCAAAAACTATAGATGAGACCTGCATTGGATGAAGTTTTTTTTTTTAAACACAAAGTATGCGAAGAAGAAGAAAAGTGTGTAATTTAAAAAATGCCGACTAATAGGCATGTGATACAGTCGATACTGTCAAGGTAAGAATGTAGTAATTTACTAAAGATTGTTGAGATGTTGAATTTGTTTCGCATATGTCAATTACCTATACTAATTTAACTCCTTCGGAGCATGTTTGTATTGACGCAATGGATGGGTTGGGTCTTCGCACCCAACTTCGGGGTCTTTTTCTGTGGGGCCGAAGGGAGACCAACAAGCAAGATGGGTATTGAAAGGCTCTACGGGCGCATAGAATGCCTGTTCGATAGTTTAGAGTTTCGTCTGTCCGTGTATTTGATAAGTGCAGTTTCTTTTGGTTGTAACTGTCCTAGGAGTATCATTGAGTTAAAATATAGAACCACTCCCACATCTCTTGAGCTAGCTAGCCCAGATATGGCACTTACGCATAACTCATAGGCCTCCATTTTTCCAGTGGCACTAAAATAAGTAACAGCTTTAGATACAAGAGGACAAAGATAGACATACTACTACATTGGTTAGATAAAATTGATATAATGGTGTGGTTACATAAAACCATATCTGGTAGACGCAGACACGCCTGGTTACACAAAAAGTAGCCCACCAACCTGGAGCCACAATACCAACGTAGGGGCACATACAATGGTTACAGAGAGCTTTTATTTTTCTAAGCAGGGATGAAACTAAATATCGCAGCTCCCTACTGGGATATTATACCCTACTTTTAGAAATATTTTGCCGCAATTCTTTCAAGCGCTGCAAGAAACATGATACTATCGTCCTCCCGAAACTTTCTCAATAAGATTGAGGTCAGGAAACAGGCTTTTAATGACATGCAACCAATGCTCCCAGAGCCTGACTGTTTTGACTGAGATGGCTGTTTTTGAGATCATTATTTTGTATCTAGTCGATTCCAAGGAAAAAGTAGAAAACATCGTCAGTCTACATTAAGAGAAGGGTGGATTTAAGGGAGATCTTTGATGTATAAGATAAACCGAAAGGGCCATAAATAGCTACCTTTGGCGACACCTAGTCTCAAGGGGAATTGATCAGAGATCATAGAGTTAAACAGACCTATTATGCTGATAAAGGCACTCCTCGTTTTAGTTGTGCGAGGGTATTAATAAAAATAATAAATCCGCCTCTCCCCCTAGTTGTTCGTAGGTATCAGCTGGTCACCATACTCAACAAGTCGCACCAGCGGTACGAGCAAATGTGGTTACTCCCTCTATTTTCTCATAAATTTAAAATTCTTTACCTGCGAACTCTACAGTTCATAGTACGGATGAGGTTTGCTTGCGGCAATATTCGTGTCAAGGCAGGCGCTTGACAACTCTGAGGATAACATAAAAAGTTATCTTGCTGCAAAAATCTCATCTTTCAATTTGAAGAGTACTAGAATTTTTAAATTGCCTCCATCTCAACGTAGAGAGAGATCTCGTCTTTTAAGGTCTTAGTTCCGACTGAAAACATGGAAAAGTTTCTAAATAAACCATTGTGGTCATTAGACTTGTTAATTCAATCTTTGTGGTAGGCCCCGTAATACTAATTTGATAGTTTTTCAAACTAAATGTTTCTTCAGGCCCAGTAACTTCCATTTACGAAAATGTTAGGGGCCTAAACTCAAAAATTCGATCTACTTTCCCAAATTCATTTAGCGCGGAGTGTTTTTGGTTAGCTTCCACTAAAACATGGTTAAAGTCTGATTTGTATTCGTCGGAACTTTTTCATAATTCTTTCCAGGGTTTCACAGAGGATCGATTAATTCGCAATGGTAGTTTTTAATTGCCATATCCGCTGCATTCCCGTCCTATTCATTTGAATTTCCCGCAAACAAATAGTAATTTGTTCCTATAGTCCCACAAATAGGGATATCTCATTTTATTAGAAACATGCTGCCCTCATTTGTACGTGCCTAAAAAGTGTAAACCTGCTGATATCTTTATAGCTTTGGGGGATTTCAATTTACCACAAGTCACTTTGGGTGGGATCGCCATGTAATAAGTTTCTTTAATAAAAGGTTTTTCGAAGGTCCCTTATGCATGCTTCCACTACGTGACTTAAGTGTTGCGCATTCTTTTCCTACTCTGCTCGGCTTCAGAGCGCCAAGTCAATCTGCTTCTTGTAATGCCAATCCGATCGGCAGGAAGCAGTCCCTAGCTATTACTATAGGCGGATTGAACGCCTTATAAAATATAGCGAGTAAAACGCTAGTTTTGAATTGCGATTAGCAATTGTCTTTATTAAATTTTATGAGCTGTATTTATACTTAAATTTACAGGTGAAATAATGCTAACCTAAACACTAATTAATTGGGGCGCCTGGCGTCGTATTGCATTTCGTAATACTCAGCCAGTTGAAGTGCGACACTATTTATTGTTTTTTTCTTTGCCAAAGAATTATGCAAATTCTGCATAATTCTGTCTGCACTTCAAAGTGGATGCATATAGCGATATGCGATCACACTACAATATATTACAATTAACTCGGTTCCGATTCCTGACTTGGTTAATTGAGAAAAGGATGTTTTACCTGATTTGATGTCTCTAAAATATAGTTAAGCACTTGGACTTCATGGTATTTAATCATGTATACTTAAAACATGCTCTGCCGAGTTATGTGGTATTATTTCAGTGATTTTTAACCGGTCCTTGAAATCGGGTATTTTCCTTTTGTGTTGAAATAGTAGTTTCCTTATTCCCATTCACAAATGTGGAAATAGACATCACGCTGAGAACATAGAGGCATCGCCAAATTCAGTGTCTTACCTATATTGTGTGAGCGAATTATTACTCAGCATTTAGCTTTTGCTTTAAAATCTTATATTTGTTCATTCCAGCGTGGCTTTCGGAGAGGAAGCTCCACTGTTACGGATCTCTTAGAGTTAAGTGCCGGTATTTTCAAGGCCACGATCGAGGTTGTCTTACTTAAATTGTTTGAACCAATTCTTACTCAGCACACAGCTTTCGCTATTAAATCTTATATTTCTGCATTTTAGCACGGTTTCCTAAAAGGTGTAGTATACTCAAAGGGCTCCATCTTAAATGAAGTAGCTCGCCGGAAAGTGGGGGGTTCAAAACGAAATTCCCCTATAGAACTTTTATAATTGTTTATGTCATGTAGTGTAAGTCTGGTGTTATGTGTACCTACTTCGCCAGCCAGTAACAACAAGGTAAGTTAGTTAGAAAACATTTTTATTAATTAACTAAACAATAGGTATGTTAAATTAATGTCAATGATATAATCTATAATCAATGTTTGTAAGTAACAATGTGTATTAAAAATTAATAATACATAACTAACTTAAATAACAATTTGACTCACCAATAACTGAATATACATTCGTAGATAAACAAAAATAAATAAATTTTTTTAATAAAAAAAATTAAACAATTAAATTCTGTTGACACTTCGCTCACAATTCAAGTCTTATTGAAGGATTTGAATATAATGAGGTTTTTATATTGTAATTGCTGTTGTTGTTGTAATTGTTTTTTTTTTTTAAATTTTTCTTTACAATTTGTTCTTTTTCATTCAAATTTCAATCTGGTTCTTGGTTGATGAAATTTTAATCGTCACAAACAATGAAAATTTTCAAATTTTATAGAAATCTTTTTCCATTTTCTGTTGAAACAGAACACTCGAAATTCAAACCAAAACTCTCTATTTTTCAAAAAAAAATCACCCGTCCTGAAGGTCTCACAGGATGCGCAACCAAATAGACCCTAATGTCGCAGCAGACAGCATAGAGTTGCTAGTCGTGTACGTCGTGAATTAGATTCCGATGTAGATGATGATCAAAAATTCCAACTTAATATGAATTCGAATGCGTAACATAGCCATGCCCCGAACTAATGTTAGCCCTTTTCGGTAAAATGATATTTAGCAGAAAGTTGTAAGTAACGTTTGTGCAATGAAGATTCCAGAACTGTTTGTTTGATTTTAAAGACGCGTAAATTTTAACAAATTTAATAAAATTCACATTAATATGCACATTTTCTTTTTTTTTTTTTAATAATCCAAATTTTTCTCTTTTTTATTATTTATATTTTGACCAAGCTGCCAAAATCCAAAAAAAAATTAATTCCAAGTCTATCAATTATTTTCCAACTCATCAAAAAAAAGAAGACCTGATTGAATTTTTTTTTATTTTTGTTGCACGTAAACTTTTCTGAATAAAATTTTACCATCTCCTACCGAACTCATTTTCTACAAGGGAAGATCAAATGTTGCGAACCTCTTGCATTGTTTGGAAGACTCTCGCTAGTGGCTTTCGCGCGGATGTCGTATATCCCGATTTTACTAAAGTATTTGATTTAGTTTATCACAACTTATTAATCTTGAAACTCCAGGCCTTTGGTTGCCTTTCTACTTAGCGAGAGGGACAAGCTCTTACCTGCATAAGCGATCATTCAGGGTTCTGTTTAACTTCATCACCTCGGATGAATTTCTCTCGGAGGACACCTTTTATTTAACTTATACCTTAATGATCTCCCCTCAGTGATTAAACCCATCCAGACCTTAATGTACGTCCATGACGTTAGACTGTTTTTTCCTTCCCCTTGAAATCGCAATCGTATTACTGTCAAATTAACTTAAATAATTTCGCAGCATGGTGCTCTTTAGATTTCATGAAATAAATCTAAAAAAATGCAAGAAGCTTTTTTTTTCAAGGAGGAAATCATTCAATACTGAGTAATTCATCGATTCGCATAAGTTTGAACACGTTCACTACTGAGTGTGATAAGTTTTAATGTCCCTAACCGCTTCTCTACGCATTTACATTAAGTTTGATCAATATAACAATATAATTAGAAGCTGTTGCATTCTGAGCTGTTTGCAGAAACCTTAATGATGTCTTCATCGCAATATCAGATTCTTTAAAGTCTATCAAAACTACTGTGCTTATTACGCGCGATTTGCCCATGTCGTATTTAAACTAATTTACAGTCTTAACATCTGACTATGATTGTTTATCGGTTTTATCGATTGCCAAGCTTTCGCTTAGGGGTTCACTTGCATCTTGGATCTATACAGGTTGTGGGTTGTGGGCTAGCTGTGCTAGCTCTGTACATGCTTTTTTCCTTTTTTTTCTTTCTAATTTACACATGAATTATTTTTCATTTTTTCTTTACTTCTCCTTATATACTTTATAATAGTTTTTAATAATAATTAGTATAAGAGTTCCAGGAGTCAATTGAATGCGGCTGTTGATTTATTTTACTTTCATGTGTAAGTACAGGAATAAATAATTATAAGGTGGCATTTGCATTTGGAGTTTCCGCTCACAAATTTGGTTTTGCTGATATTTGGGTGTGACCCAAAGTTGTTATTTTCCTAATTATTGTCCAGATATCGGATGTTATTAATGAATTGTCCATTGAGCTCAAATTTTTTCACGGTATATGCCCACAAATTTTGGACCGATGCATTCGCTCTATGAGACCTAGAACAATAATCCACGTGATTTGCACTTACTTGGGCACCAAATCATTCAAAGTTTGGTATTATAAAGAGGCCTTGTTATATATTCCCTATCACTTCAAATTGACTATCCGGAAACATACGGGTATGTTTATAGAAAGCCAAATACGGATAGGCTGTTTCATGTAATGGCCTTCACATCCTATCCAACACAATAGCGTCTACTCTACAAAATTATTCCGAGAACGAAATCTTAGTTGCTGGCAACTTCAATGTCCACAATAAAAACTGCTTGAGCCATTCGGCTCATATAACTTTGAAGGAACGCAATGCAGAGTATATGGCAATAGAAAACTGGTTAACGCAGCTTATAAAGAATCCAACACACATTGACGGGTTGTAAATCTTTTTCTTACTTTGTATTCAAAAAAGAATATGTGCAACTCTCGGAAACTCAGGCCGCCGTACTCTTTCTGCATTTATTTCTTATGCTAATGTTCGACACGTGTCTTCGTCAGAGCCGAAACGTGATAAAACAAACCGGGCTGCGCTCGATAACTTTTTCAACCGTTTTAATTGGAAGTTATGGTTCCAAAATGACAACGTCAATGCCGCTGCAGAAGTGATACAAAACATCATCAAATATGGAATACGATAATACTTCGCATAAGTGCAAAGATGCAGTTATGTTCAGCGAGGAACCATTTATTTGGCTTCTTAACCCAAACGTCTAGAACTACGTGCAACCTCAGAACTACATGCGACGCAAAAAATCTTTACGCGAACAGCGACTGCATACCAAAGTTCTTGCTCCTTCTCCAACACTTCGACTATGATTCTTTTCAACAACGACCAAATAATATCTAATCTGGTTGATAAAGGTAATGTGTCGGCGGATATGCTTGACCCAAAATCCAAGTACCCGCGTAGCCATCAACCACTACCACTACTTGAATGAGTAACAGGATTGATACCTGCACTATTCCGTCGATCGGAGATCGTTAAAAAATTTCCTGCCAATTTTAACACCCGCGAACTTCCGGGGCCAGATTGCATTTGAGCCATTGCTCTAAAAAAGTACACTGAAAAATTTTCCAGGCCAATGCGCAACCTTTTTAGTAAACACTATGCTAGTGTTTTTCCAACTTACTGGAAAATTGCCAATGCCGAACCCATACCAAAGAAGGATGACTCCACAAAACAAACTATCGTCTAATTGCAATCCGTTCCGCTACAACCAAAACCATGAGACCACCGTCAGCTACCATCTATAGATATCTAGAACCCAACCATCTAATGAGTGACCGACAATATGGCTTTCGCAAATATAGGTCAACTGGGTACCTAACATTCTATCTTACCGAAAAAAATACCTATTCGCCATTTTGGAGAAGGTAAGGTTGTTTCCATAGACATCTTGAAACCATTCGGCAGAGTATGGCACAATGGTCTTGTCTTCAAACTGATTGCATATGATGTCGATAGGACTTTCATTTGATTCGTGTCGAGTCTTTTGGACAATTCTATTTAAACTCATATGGACCACAGTACTTTGTTCTTTCCCCTTCTGGTGTCCAATAACCGCTTCCTGTGCATAACGACGAATCACTCGTTTTCAAACGACAGCATCTTGTGTCATTCGTTTTCCTTTAGTAAGAGACAATGCAACGAGATACAGAACAAATCCAGCATGGCGAGTGACACACTAACCTCATTAAAATATGTGAATGGGTTCGAATAATTAGGAAAGATTATGAAAGTTGATTTCAAAGATGGTACTTCAACAAGATACTACGGTTACCACATGCATGTTGTTAAACAATTGGATAGTGGGATAAGGTACCCAGTCAAAAGTTTCCATGTATAATGAAAATTTCTTACTGCCTTAAGGTATTATGTTTATCAAACTTTACAGTTTGTATTATTTCCCTAACAAACGAAAGAGAATGGGTGTTGATTGAAGTATGGCGATTCCTTTAAGTCCGAGCCTTCAGGGAAACAATTTTAATGGAAATTTTCACTGTTGTCATTGTTGTACAATTGCCGGAGGTTCTACCAGTAGTTTGACATCGTTATCACTAACCTAATTATCTTGAAATTCATCACAGGATTTTACAAATTATTTTAAAAATTATAACGCAATATTACATATTATTTTTAAAGTTATGACGTGATTTTATATTATTTAGCGTTGCACTCCACTTCCAAAAAAAAAACTCGTCGTCTTCTGAACCATTTTGTTCGTCGCCATTTTTCGCCGTTGAAATAACCAATCCCACCTTCTGCAGGGTCGTATTTGTAGCTACTGTTACAACAAAAAGTCAAATGTTACACGAGATTACACGTCTTTCTCTTCCTGTATACCGCAAGACACATTACCGCGGCTCTCCATTTTTTAACTGTACTGGCCACCTTTGGAGCAACACACCAGCAATTGTGTTTCCTAGCGTACCTGATGTTTTCATGTTTAAGTCGTACAGTCACAAACACTACCACTTTTCCTATAACCCTTTTTGATCGCCACCCCGCCCGCATTTATAGGAGACACCCCCTGAGCGTCTGCTCGTAGAAAAAATAATAGTCAAATCACAAAATCATTGATAAGGATGCTAATCCAAGTAGAATATCAGATGTAACCCTTTTCAATTCAGAATAACAGCCGGTTCATCAAATAAGATCCAATCAGATTAATCGCGGATAGAGTGAATCCTTCGAAAGCTTTTGCAATTATATGCTGCGGTCAACTACATTAAAAGCCTTAAAAAAATTAATCATGACAATCCACCTTATCGCACTTCGGGCAAATCTCCTCTAAAACTTTAAACATCGCTATGTTACAGCCAAGCCCAATCTTATAACCATATTGATTAGCACAAAGTAATTTCTTCGTGTCCAAATGCAAACCAGTCTGATCAATTATCGACCATTCAGAGTTGTTCGATAAAGCTGGAAAAGACTAACTAGACGAAAGTCTTTACTAAAAATAGAAAATGGTTTATTCCCAATGGGAGTTATTCTCGAAATTTGTCCTCCTTTGGGAAGTGCACATGTTGTGACTATATGATTTAGGGCATGATTCACCGGTAGAATAATATTGTATGCCATTACTCTTACAAACTTAATGGTAATATTGTCGGGATTGAGTGCGTTTGATTTAATACCGGTATTGTACAGTATGATATACTTCATCTTGAATGAGAACCCTAAATTGGAACGTATCACAATGTCGATACGGGATCTCCTGATTCACAAGCAACGAACACTTACAAGAAACAATATTAGATCTTAAAAAGTGACCATTTGGGCTGGTGGGGCCAGTATCCACCTTATCTATAAAGTCGCTTCATATGGGTGAATAATATTATGCATCCTATTCCAACACATCCGGAAAACTTTCTAATTTGGCGCCCTAGAGCAGCTCTCCCACTTTTTAAATGCCCCGTTACGGGGTCTGATAGCTGTTTTGACTTCAGAAGAGAACTTAAAGCGACTAACTTCGCATATCTGTATTTAAACATGGTCGTTAAATAATCTAGACTGACAGTACGATAAATAAGACAGTTTTTCGTTAACATCGCCAAAATTCAAGACACAATCAACCCCCTGTCACAATATTAGAGAAGAATTCACAATCAATTTCAACAGCTGCACCATTATGGGCCTTAGCATTCCTGGGTACGTTCTACACAACTCAAAGGGTAGTATCACTCAGCAGGGGCTGATCACGTAATTTATCCAGAAGTTTTTCTTTGACATAGAAGAAGGTCATGTCCGTCAATCTCAATCTCCTCTGGTCGGAACAGTAACCTCGTAATCCTTTCATGAAAGCCGCTTTCATCTTCTTATTCCGACACCATTATTCTTGCAAGGAACATTGAAAATTTTACACTGTGTGAGATCTTTTTTTTTTGTTGAGGACAACCGTCGATATTTCACTTTTTTCTTATTCCTAGACTTAGTTATCCAAACCGCCTCCGGTTTTTACACTGAAATTTTGACGACGTCAACGAAACAAGTGTTTCCATTAATTTTCTCCCACTGGCTCAGTCAATTCCACACCTTTCAACTTCTTTATCCAGCTTGTTGCCATATGCATTCTTCTGCATTCTTCGTCTTGCTCACTTTGACATCGTCCGTTCTCAACGCAATTCGACGTTCATCTTTGTTCTCTTTCAACGCGCTTTGACATTCATCTTTGTATTTCTTCCAGGATTCAGCCAGGATTATTGTTAACCCTATCAAAGATGAAATGAAAAATGAAGTCGAGCAATTGATAGAGCTATGCCAAACGTTATCACGTTCCAAATTCCTCCCATTTTGCACACTACGCCGTAATACGCATGTACCGCAAAGCAAGCACAACGCTATCTGCGCCACTCAACAAATAACAGTTTTTCACCGATTTATAGATTGAGATACCAAGATTGAAGATTATATTGTACTATTAACAGAAATCAAACATATCAAGGCCAAATCCACACCAGATATCAAAACAAAAAGTTCTTTAGTTGATTTGATAAATTAAATTTAATAATGCAAGCGCATTCGGCAGCGCGTACTTTATTTGTACATTCTTTAGTATAATTTGGTATACATATGCTCTGCATTTTTTATTTATTTTTTTTTTTTTTTATTTATTTATTTACTTATTCCACTTATACAGAAACTCAACTAAAACAAACAACAGTCGAGTTCAAATGACTCTTAAAGTAAATCTTAAATTAATTATTATTAAAAAACTTAGTATAAGTACAATAAAACAAATAAAAGGAAGAAAAGAAAAAAAGAAAAAAAGCATGTACACAATTAGCACAGAGCCACACCCACAACCGGTACAGAACCTAGTTGCAAATGAACCCCTAAGCCATCGCAAACATGCATAAGCCTGGCAGCCGATAATAGTTAACAACAATTAATTTTCGAATCATAGTGACTTTTTAGGATTAAGAGCTAGTTTAAGTACGACTTTAAAGTGTCCGATAATGAAAAAAGGTGATAGACGTTATTTAGGTTCTTGCAAACTACTTTTGACTTTCGTATTTATGCATGGTTTGCGTTTGTTTTTTTTGTTTCTTTCAAAATCACTTTTTTACCAGTACCGGTTTTTTTATTTTTATATTTGTAAACTAATCTAAATTTTGCCAGCGCAATCATTATAGAAAAGTGGAAAGAGAGTAAAAATGATTATAATATTTTTAGTATTTGCCACACCTATTAATATTTGCAGTGCACAGGTATATCTTGTTGTAACGGAAAAAGATTTTTTATTTTTGATATCAAATTTTGATTTTATTTTCTCGGGTGCTAGTTCTGAACTAAGCGAAATGCAATATTTGTGTAAATATGAAAGCTGTATATGTTTGCTACAATTATAATTTAGAAAATATTTAATTTCGAAAGTGTATTGTTTGTACAACAATGGTAATAATAATAATGATTATATTAATAATGTCTTGTGGTGATGTTTTTACATCGAAAAACTTTAAAGCTTTACACCAGTGTATTCGTGGAATTGCAACGAGTATGTTTATGTGACCTAATTTTAAAAAATTGTATTAGGTGTACGCAACAATTTTGATCAGCGCTTTTTCAAGGTAAAAATGATAAAAAAATAGCGTACATAAAGCACAAATTCGATGGTTTTGACATTATCATGGAACACTCACAATTATTCTTGTTCTAAATTCATTACTTTCGTTGTTTATTTGAAAAAATCTGCCACCGAAACCCACCAAACATGTTCAGAAGGTTATGGTGGTGCTGGTCATATCCCAATGGTCTGTTTTGGGTTTAACGGTTTAAAAGTGGCGAAATGAACATTTTTTAGCTACTTGTTGCAAGGGTTGTCCAGGATACACTGTTGCAACTCAAATGGGAAGTTCTGCCGCACCCAGCATATACAGTAGACATAACGCCATCTGATTACCCCTTGTTCAGATCGGTGCAGCATGACCTGGCTGGTACGCGGGTCCGTAAAATTGAAGAAGTTCGAAAATAGGTCGCTGGGTGGATCACTGCAAAACCAATATAAGTTTGTTCGACGTAATATCGCCATGCTGTCCACAATATTGTAAAATGTTACAGAAAATGATATAAATTATTTTGATTAATATATATTGTACTAATTTTCCACAATAAATGACTTTTTCAAGTGAAAAAGTGATCGAAATGTTTGCAAACGTCTAACAGTAGTTGTTTAAACACTCTAAGAAGAAAATTCTGAAGTGCTTTATAATAACGAGGTAAGAGCGTACTTTTCACTCCGGCTAGTTCATGACATTATTACAAAAGAAAATATATGCATGTATGAAAGAAAAAAGAAAGCTAATGTCCGCTGAATGTGTCTGTTAGGTATCCATGTCTGTCGGTTAAGTCATTGTCCTTCCTGCTATCATGTTCGATTCTTATCCCATGATCTGCCTTTACCAGCACAATTCCTAATATTTTTATAACTTCATTTTTACATATTATTAAAAAATACGTTTAACTTATCTTTGTTACCCAACAGCACATTCCTGTTGTTCCTGTATCAACCGTTGAGCTTGCTGGATGCCGTTAGGCCACAATCTACTGCATTATGCCATTCGATCAATCAACTCGAATAAATGGATTTCAATGAGAAAAGAAATCTTTTTTGGCTTAACTTTGTTAGGTGTTAATTCTGGGCTGCTAATTTTGTTTTACAATATATATATTTTTTTTTTAGGTATAAGAGTTGCTTAATATTCCTTTTAGCTGAGTTCACTCTTTAATAGACTTGTGTACCTTTCTTTAGTATTGTAAATTTCATCAATATAAACTTTTTTTTTGCGCATAATTATTGTTTAAAACAAAATATTTCTTATTTATAACAGCAAACTTGAGATTAATGATCTTTTCTTAAATGTTTTTGTCATTATTATTTTTTTGTGTTTTCTTTCTTTGATTTCTTTGATTTTTGTTTTTAACATAGAAATAATTTTTACTTTTTATTGCCTCTTGATTTTCTCGCATTTATAAGAGTGTATTTATGAAACTTTATTTATAAAAAGTGCACTTATAAAATGTACACTTATAAAATATATTTATGAATAGTCTATTTTATAAATCTTTCTATTATCTCAATAACCAGACAGTCTACTCGACGATTACACCATGGTTAGTGATGACTAAATGGATGCCCCACTTGCAGTTATTGAAATCGTTTAAACTCTTAACAATTGTGAAAATTTGTCGCATAGAGCTGTGAAGATCCTATCGAAAAGCAAGCTGCTGCTTCGTCTTGTTGTTATTAATATTTTCCAAATAGTCTGGTACAACTTTCTTCGCTTGACTGTTTCATAATAACAGCTTTTTCGTTAAATCTTCAAACAATAATTCCCTATGTTCAATTCTTTTATTATTTCTTGCGTATATCGACATATTTTTTTTGTACACAGCTGCCCACAAAAAGAATTATATTGTGTAACAAATTCTTTGCATTTCGACTATAAATTTAATTCAGTTTTGGAAAACATTACAAATCATTTTTCTATATTATTATGTATAACATCATCATTGTTCTTGCTTGTACGTACATTTGTAGATATAATTGAAAGGAACAAAAAAAAAGATAATCTATTGTCTTTAATAAGTATAATCTCTTTATGCTTTTACGTAACTACTATATGAGCAAAATTAATATATCGTGTTGCAAAGTTAATACTTAATTTTATATAAAAATAAATTTGATAAATGTTGTTATTCTCACCGCACATTTTCTTTTCTCTACTGACAATTGTTTGCTTTCAAGATGATTCAAGATGATCGTAAAGTAATTTCTCCGCGCTTTAAAAGCAAATATGCTGTTTAAGTATTGTTCTTTTTTGTTTTTTCAGTTGCAAAAAGACGCAAAATAAATACTTGAAACTTATCGCTCTGATTACCAAATAATAAATAAATTTACGTAGTTCCTCGAATTTCACCTGTCATTTTCTTCTTTGCATTTCTGTCTAGGTTAGATCGCTGCAATTGTATTAAAATTTGAACGTGAGACTCAATATACATCTTTTCTATTATTTCAATGTTCAAGGCGACAAGTATTGTTGGCCATTAATATGCCAGCGATTAATAACTATTCAAAAGAGACATTTTGACGCGACGGTTGCGATGATTAAACGCACCTTAAGTTGAAAAGTATTGGTTAGGACCCGAGGAAGTTCGATATGTTTAAAATTAATTCTAAATCACATACAGAAATCCTAGTAACGTTTATACGTTTTATATACATACGTATTAAACGTGTGTATGTCATATGCATTATTGTGTACGTGGAACACATATATAGAATTATACTAAGTTTAGGACATTGCAGTAATGCAAAAAATTATATAGTTTAAGCACATTCTTTTTGCTAACCGGTACGCGCTCATAGTGAGCATTTCAAAACGACATTTCTATCCTGCATTCGAGCTAATATATGACAGCGGGTAAGGTTGGTAGGTCCTAATCAGGATCTTATAAAAGAAACATCAGTAGTGGTGAATTACAACCGTCTTTAGATGTGAGGTCTGGTAGCCGAGATGCCAACATGGGAAAATATGCAGAAAACACAAACATTTGAATAATGGTTTTGTCAACTGAATCATATTACTAAGTCCATTATATATTTTTTGACTTGGTCTTCTGTAATACGACTAACGATCCATTCTTACCACCCCGTCGTTCGCTATTCACGGAGCGGTATACCATGCAACTATCTCCTTGATCTTATCAGCTAAGAGATCCAATTGGCTTTGAAGGTACTTTGTCTGATGTTTTTCGATATTTCATTTTGCTATATCTGAATGCAAGCCTATTAAATGCAATTAAAGGAACACACTTTATAAAAGTGGGCCTACAAAAAAAGAAGCAATTGAAGGAGAAGAAAAAATTAGCGGGCTAAGAGAATGTATGGGGTAAAATTGTGTGAAAAATATGTAAGAATTGATATAAATTCGATCTAGACAGAAAAGGAAAGTGAAGTAATATAATAAATCCTTTTATTAAAATTATTTTTAAGATAAACCTCCCATTGAATATTTATAATTAATGTTAATTGACTAATACAAAAAGAAAGAAAAAAAAATGGGAAAGTTATATTTGGCGGGGCCCGAATCTTGCATACCCACCACTATGCTTTTCACATTCTACCCTCCAAATTAATAGGTCAGATAATATATCTTTATTTGAGGAATGTACAAAATAGTTTTAAAAATTCTCTCTTCTTAACTTATGATAAATAAGCATAAAACGTCGCACGTTTATACTTAAATGAATAGCACATACCTAAGCCTTACGTGTAGCAAATTCAAATGGCATAAATTCATCAGCACAACCCGTCAAAAAGCGTTCTTTAATCATATGGCATTAATTCCTTAGGATGACTCAACAAAATAAACGTTCTTTAATCAAATCGCAACACATATGTTCTAATTAGCCATTTATTAGTATTCCGCCAAGTGCTGTTTATATCTAACACATAAAATTAAATGTTTGCAAATGTAAAGAATGGTTAACAAAATCTTACAAAATCAACAAAATCGCTTCGCCTTTTGTAATTCATTTTTTTTTTTTTTTTTGCATTTTATATATGTATGATTTTGTATTAATAAAATTCAGCAAATTCATTTAATAATTTCTCAATTTATTGCTTAAGTGTTTACGCTCATCCATCTTTTTATCGGACACGACGCCATCTTTTCTTTTTGTTTTTTACTTCATTTTTCCATAGTTTTTCCGATCAAACAGAATCTACACCAATTAACATATGCATTTATATAATGTCTTCATATTTTAATTTTTCTACAGCTTCTTTTTTTTCAATTTTTTAAAAAAATTTTTACGAAATTTTTCTGCACAAAATCCGTAAAAGGTATCAAAACTTCTCGTCGTTCTTAGTCGGTCTTCCACTTTTTTATTCCGCCCATCGGTAAGCTGCTTTTTGTAAGCGAAGTCAACAACTCCTTCAACGTTTCATTTTTAACAAAAATTATGTTCACCGCATGTTACAACTTCTTTATTCGAATACTTTTCAATTCTTATTTTTACAAACGTTTACAATGAAAGTTATTAGAAATCTATAATCACAAAAGCAATTTTTACTCTTCCATTTGGCAAATTTTTACAATGGAAACTCGCAGAAACATGTGATCATAAACGCAAACAAATACAAATGAAGAAAAATGAAGTTCTGTTAAAAATTATCTGAAATTACTTGATAACCATTTTGTATTGTGCTAATTAAAAAATAAAAAAAAACAACAGCAATAAAAGCAAACTCTTAAAAAGCCGATATAATTACAGCATAAAACTAGACAATATCAAAGAAAATATTTTAAAAAGCGATTACGGATAACCGCTTGCATTTAAAAAGGCTTGATCAAAATCTTTTTTGTCGTTCTATTTAATATGCATTCATTATCATCGTATTGTACGTTTAAAATCATCTATAAGTTAAGACAATCATTTTTATCATCATACCGATCACCGCTGTAATGTCAGTTATTGTTGTCATCATTCTCATCGCTGTAATCGTTTCTTAAACAGTCGAAAAGCAGTGTTTTTGAAGAAAAAGTTTTTTTGTGAATTGCTAAACGAAGTTTACATATGAAACGAAATATTGGAAGAACTATATAGTGGAAAGAAGAAATGTGGGGTGAAGAAATGTTTTGAACAAAGTTATGAAAGAGAACACAAAAATCCAACAAAAGAAAATAGGTGAATAAATAAAAGCAATAAATGTCTTATAGCTGAAAGGGATCACATATTTAAAAACATAAACTTTTGAGTATTTATGCTAAATCTGCTGCAAAAATCAAACAATTATTAAATAAAAAATAAATTGGGAAAAAGTGTTTGCCAGCAGCACAAGGCCCAAAAGTATAGAAACAAAATTAATTAATCACAAAACTATTAATTTATTAAAAATTCACGCCGTAAGAAGAAAAAGAAGGGTTCGTGGATTGCAGCTTTGAATCTGCAGCACTTCGTCAACATGAAGTAGTTTCCCCATCTTATAAAAGAGTTGAAATGGATTGTTTATTTATATTATTTATAAATTGAAAGAGATAATATTTTATATAAATTTAGAAACTGAAATTAGAAGACCCTTCATTCGTGTGGATACCGTTACTAATATATGTCTTAGAATAATAAAATATTTTCTGCTTTTTTTTTTTTAATTTATAAAAATAAATGTAATTATTTTCGTTCTATTAATACTTTACATAGAAAATTAACTTAAATCTTATTTATGAAAGAAGGGCACATTGGTCTCCCACATAAAATGATGGATCGGTGCAGATTGTAGGTAGGCCAGCACGTATACAAGGGCGTAAGATCAGTCCACCCGGTGAGTAAGTCTCGCCTACCCGTTTGTCCCAGTGTCCTGTGTACTGCTATGGTATGACCATTTGTGGGGTGACTGTGAGATAAAATTTCTACACTGATTGTGCAGTACCGACCGGCGCTCGTCATCCCAAGCGAAGAGTATTCTCTCGACACACCATCAAATGGTGGATAAAACCGAATGACAGGATAAGAATTCAGTAATTCACTCGCCGTGCTGGCAGAATTTGTATCAATGATCCAGCCCGGACTGCCAAGGATTCCTAAGACATTGACGGAGGAGCGGAGGAGGATCTTATAAAAATAGTAAGTGGAGTAACAATCGGAGACGTGGATAAAGTTTCATCCGGCACGTGTTTCATTGGAGACAATGGAATCCATGATGATGTTGTCAACGTCAACACTAACATGCGGAAACCGCACCTCACTTGAAGATGGAAATCCTTTCATAGGCAGGATCTGCAGCAGGATATGCTTATGCGACTGGAAATGTAATCTGCGTATCTTTACTAAATCATACCAGTATCGGTACATCCATAAAGTGGAAGTAACGTAATAATCCGACACATCGTTTCGCCGTACTCCTATCTAAGTCCGAAAAAGCAGGAGGCAAGTGGTAAGAAAATGGGTAGATACCTAATTGATTACAGCGAATTTAATAAGATGACACTCGATTACAGATACCCCTTCCTAATATCGACGAAATCTTCGATAAGTTAAAGAGAAGCTAATATTTCGCTACGGTTGATTTGACAAAAGGATTTCATCAAAATAAAATTGATAAAAACGATATACAAAAAGCTGCCTTTATGATAGAAGAGGGACATTATGAATTTGTAAGAATGATCTTCGGCTTATAAACTGACCCCCCAACATTTCAGATATTAACGAATATAGTCTGAAAAAATAACTGAAATAGAATATGTCCCGTCTACACACATGACGTTAGTATATTTTCGCTACAATAGTATGAGCAATCAATGAAATTAATATTTGAAAATTTACAAGAGGCAAATTTAAAAACACATTTAGGTAAATCAGAGTTCCTCAAAAAAGAGACGGAGTTCTTAGGACAAATAATTTCGCAAGAAAAGTGAAGCCAAACCCTTCCAAAATAGAATGTGTGGTTAAATTTCTGTTACCGAAGACGCCGAAGAAAATAAAGCAACCGTTCTGACTAATGAAGTCTTATAAAAAATCCGTTCAAGATTATTCGCCCTTATCAAAACCAACCAAGCTTTTGACTGGTTCTCAACAAAAGACCCGATTTCCAAACTTGCCTGATAGGGACTAAAATTGTCGCAATTTCACTAGGAAATCAAACGCGGAAACGTCACGAAAAACGATAACGCTGACGCCTACCTCGATTGATCCCGGAAGAATCTTAAACCAATTCAATAGAGAATAATGCAAAAATCAAAGAGAGTAAGCCACCATTCAGCTTTTATAAAAATCAAGTTATCGTAAGAAAAATCATCTTCAGATAGGGGAAAACTATATTTAACATATACGACAAATTCCAATTTTAAATAAATGGACCAACCTATAGTAATAGCCATGTTAAAGAATTACTTCGACCATGGCATGTTAAGAATTACTTGATGACACGGTTTATAAGATATTTAAAAACTTTACTTTTGTTAAATAACGCGAATTTCATAGTTCTAAAATTTTCAATACTCTGAGATGTGGAGGATGAACTTGAACTAGCAAAGTTAATTGAACAAGAACATATAAGTGCAAATTATTGAGGTTTACAAACAACATACCAGGCACTGAAATACATAATTTACTATCCCCACCTGGAGCTTGGGGGAACAAAATTTATAAATAGTTATGAAATATGCCACCAGAGAAATATGACAGCAGACCCAAAATTCCTTACAAACTAACAGACACTTGTGTAAATTGAACAAAAAATCGTCTATTATTCATGAACGAAGCCGAAAATGCTATATGTACAAAATTATACGAACAATAATGATTATATTCTCAATAAAAGACTTTATTACAAACTTCGATAGTTAAACAAACATTAAAGTGTCAGATATTCCCCAATATAACAATAGTGCGTTAGTTATGTTAGTTCCACAATACCCCAGAATTTTTGGCAGCTTTACGGCTCTCGTTATCGAGCAAAGTCGATGTCGAATTTTTGAAGTTCATGTTCAAAAAAAAAATATCGTTATGAACCCACGTATTTGACAAAATAATGCACATAAAAGGATTATTTAATCTCAGGAAAAATGTATAAAGCTAAATAATGATTTTCCGTGCCTTCCTTTCCGTTTCTTTTACCTGCAGGTGTAAAAAAATTTGGAAAGAGATAAATGAATATGGAATTAACAATAAAATTTGTGTGGACGACAAGAAGTTGATTACTAGCAACTAAGTAAATGCTTAGAAGGAAATCAACCAAAACCAAAAACCGACGAGTTCTAAAAATCTACGGTGACAACAATCAAGCAAATTATCACCATAGAGTACAGTTTTTGGAAATATATTGTAACGAGTTCTCTTGGTCGGGGTAAGCTCAGGGCTCCACCAAGGCTCGTTCCAAGAAAATTTATATTAACTTG
>KK502620.1:26687-78780 GCA_000688735.1 Glossina austeni
ATAAAAAACACCCAGCTGCACCGACCTTTCATTATCATTTCTTGAATGCTTGAATGCTTGTCTGTCCGTCAGATGTACTTGTATTTTTGTGTTTAATTTACAGTGAGATGAAATTTGATACACTGCCGTACGTGAATGATTCGCATCGGGCCACATTTTCGACACGTCCCCATATAACGCCTCATTTTGAAAATCGTTACGTGGAAAAAAATTGCAGTTTTGTAAAATTTTTCGTCATAGCTCACGGAGTAAGAATACTTTGTTACTCTACATTGACATGAACAATTTATTTCGGGTGGGGGCCAGTTTTTGAACCCGCTCTAATATAACCGTTCCTGTGAAAACTGAACCTCTATAAGGTAAAAGGTAATAGTAAATTGACAAAAGATATCAACCTTACCGGATTTGGACCAAGTAGGTCTATTTTTACCTCCGCATATAGGGGCCCTCAGGAAATATGAATCTTGATATTACCAAAAAGGACTGATTGTGAATGTTTTATGATGAAAATTTGTTCGTTATAGTAATTCGACGTAAAAATGAAGTGGGTGCCAAATTTGACTCACATGGGTACATTTTTTCAATCACACTCCATGCAAGATTTCTCTTGTGAATAGTAAGCCCTCTAGAAAGTATTTTACGAGAAATATTAGTCTATAGTAGCAATTTAGCAAAAAAATTTAGGGGACATAACGTTCAATATGCATATATATGTGGTTTCAAACTCATGTTCTGGGTTCGACGAAAATCAATGAAGGATTTGTCACTATGAACTTGACAAGCGCAAAGAAAGAAACTGTTGTTGAAGGACGCCATCAACAACAATCGATGCAATGGAAACGAGCACAAAAAAAAAACAACAGTAATATGCCGATGCGAAGAGCTCCCTAAGTGATGTAAAGACGACTTTAAGAAATTTGTGCAAAAGTCATTTGGCTTAATTTCTTTACAGTATTTATGCCGGATAGTCGATCAAAATTACCCATCGTTTAAAATCTCTCTCGATCTAATGGCATTCTGTTCAATTTTTAAGTAACACCGCCATAGCAAAAGAAACATTGAATGCAAAAAATCGCTGAACGTTTGAATTCCACTCTGACCTGAATCAAAAACATCTACTCGACCCAACCTATAAATTTCTGATGAAACTTAACCTTTTCAACTACTTGAGTAACGGAAAACAGCATCGTGTGTAACAGTATGCAGCAAAAGTTGCTCGGACGTCAATGAAAATGCTGTGAAGTAAATCGATGTTTAATTATTTTACAGGGTTAAGCGGGATTCAAGAACTGTTATAAATATGTGAGCAAATCTGTAATCTAAGCAACAGCTAAGGAGTGACTTTTAAGTAATCGTTTCGCGTAAGGACACCAACATATGACAGCGGCAGGATTAGGGAATACCGAGTAAATGAAGAGGGTCGGCCATTAATAGATGCAACATACGATTAGCTGGACACTATTATAGTATTATTTTCTTCTGAGGAGGATTCTGAGGAGGATTCTGAGGAGTACTCCCACCCATGGGAAGAACAGCTTAGTTTACTTGTAACCACACAAAAGTGAAGATAATAATGGAAAATTGGCAGAGAATTTTCGACAAATGCACCGTTTTATGGACTTGATGTATGTGCAAATTTTAAATTTCAATAGTGATTTTCAGAAAAAGAAAAGTTCGCTGATTTTTCTCTGAAAGTTTGCGCTTTCAACAATATTAACAAACAAGAAAAGAAGAAAAGAAAACCTACGAGCGGGTGTAAGTAAATCACTGACAAGAAAGTAGTCGTGCAGATGGATGTGCACCAACACATGTATTGATTTTTGGCTACTTTTGTTTTATATTTTTAAAAATAGTAAAAATAGTTGCAATATGTTAGGGTATGTACTCATACCCATACTAATATATGTTCGTTTACCTTGTGTCATATTCAACACAAGAGGTCCTTAAGTAATAGCACTTAGATCGCATGATGTATTAAAGAAAATCATTTGTTCTCGAATTTATTTTTGATAAAAAGTTTGACGGCAAATATTCACATCGTCATCTTATATTAAGGTATTAACCCTAATGGGATTACGTGTTTTAATAAAAAATTATATTACGATGTGCTTAATAAACTCGTAGGCAGATTAAAATATTGTATCTTGGGTAGGAAACATTCAATCAACCCAAAATATGGGACAGAGACGGCTTGAGGAACTGTGTGCATAACATTTCAGAACAGCGACCTTAGTATCATTTTTCGCAATTTCTTTAGAGACTTAAACTGAATTAAAATTTATGCAGAGCTGTTTTGAAAGACATATTTTTTTTTTTTTTTGGTTATTTTATATGTAATATGTAACTTTGGCTGAGATGTCATCCTTGAACGTGTCATTTATTTATATATGATATGCTTTTCAAATATATTTCTAAAGTGTAGTAGTAAGTGTAGTAAGCTCAAAATTGTTGGACACATTCTAATTTATATAATTTACCTTAATTAAATTCATTTATATATATATGTTTGTAAATAATATTTCTTTAGTTTCATTTTCTGAAAATATTCTAAATATTTTCATTCATTTACAACTCATTTCACATCTTCATCTTTCATCGACAATGATTCCCTATATACTTTCTTCTTATGTTCTTTTACTTAACTTAACTGTCAGTATCCGAAGAAGTATTGCAATCAAGAAATGCTCAAAGTAATGTATATCGTTGGGTGGAAGCGTACCGCAAGCATGGACATAAATTTGCAAATGTAAATCCCATCAGCATAAAAGGACCACAAAGGTAATAAAAAAACTTTAAACAAAAAACTTTTTTACACAACGCTCACCAAGTAAATTCGTATGAATGTGTGTATGTGTATGTGGTGTATGTGGCAGCAATCGCTACAGGCAACACACATATACACACAAATTGTAACAACAACCAACAACAACAGCCATTTGTGATAAACTTACGCACTATGCACGCAAACACACACAAATATTCATAAACATACACATATACATATATATATATATATATTTATATAAGCACTTACCAACACAAGTCGAATTTATATGTTTATGAATTTACTTGTAACAGTCCATTGGATGAATTAAATCCGGCATTTTACGGTCTTGAAGCAAAGGAAAATGTAAAACCGCAAGGTTTGCTAAATGCACCGGAACTGAAAACGACAACGTCGACTACTGTCGACGTACTGGAATTGCTACTTAAGGAAATTTATTGCGGTAACGCAGTTAGTGCCGAGTTCGCATACATTGAGGTATGTCAACGCAGACTACGCAACTACTTTTTTCTTAATTCATTTGCCAGATAACAAGGAAAGAAATCAACACATTTCAGAGCTAATAAAATGTTTACGTATTTATGTACACATTATCACCCAAAGTCTTAATACTTTACTTTTCTTTACTTTACTTATCGATTGGACAAACTTTTATCGCTTATAAAGTGCAATAAATCCTAAGTAATTCCTAAGTAATTTAATGCTTCTTCTTACACTAAATCTTAAATGAAAACTACTTCAGCAATAAATCCTAAGGCATTTCAAAGAAATTTTATGCTCCTTATGCTCCTTTTTCATACATTAAATGGTTCGAGCATTGGAAGAGGAGGGAGTAGAAGAATCGTATAAAGTTAAATATACTTCATTACCTTGATGTTGATGTTAACATCTTCAAGAAACTTTCATTTCATACGTGTACCCATTAAATGTTTAATTTATTCGCTTCCTCGACTCCTCCCGAACCGAAGTTGCTTATGCAACTTTACTTACTTAAGATTTAGGGCAAATGAAAAGAAATTAGTTTACCATTACAGATCTCTATCCACTTCGAATGTCGAGCAATTTCTCATATTAGAAGTAATAGAAAAGAAAATCGTCCCTTACATACAACGTTAGAGTTAGAGGCAGCAATGTGCTACAGATTCACTTGAATGAATGAATGACATGCTAGTGAAACTATTATAAACATACGAAGGAATGAATGTTTATATAGAAATGCAGAGAGACAAATGGGATATGACCAGGACCAGTTTCTCCAAATCCAAATCAAATCTCTTATAAATTTGGTTAGGAGATATTTTTCCTGAAGCTTGTAATGGACCTAGAGAAAGCACAGCAATTCATATCATCTGCGACTTGATTTCGTTGAAGATCGTCATGGGATAAGCTTAAGTGTGTGTTTCACAATCGATAGGCACAACGATAATCCAATTTAATTACTTCTCTTATCCCGATCAGTGATGACTTAAGTTTAAGAGAGATCTTTGATACCCTCAAAGAATGCCCTGAGCCGGAACTTATAATGCTTTCCCCTTTCGTCTTCCCTACCAATAATTTTTTTTCCTGATCATCACTCAATAGACGCGTACAAAGGAGGAGGAGGAGCGCTTTGATAAAAGGGACTCAGTATACTCAGACTCGTTACTTTCGTAGCGCTTAGTCGCCAAATTTCTCTAAAAAGCAAAAGGCAAAATTCCATATTGTTTCCAATTATAATATAAAGACGCACCTTTTTGCGTGTGTGCGATTTATTTGGCCTATCTTCTATCTTCAAATGCCAGGCGATTTTCTTCTTCTTTCTATGTAAACAATATTCCTGGGCTACGTGTTGTTAGACAACATTCGCAAATAAATTAATGCTTTTCATAACCGATACAAGTTCTGTCCTATATATGTCAAAATGTAAAGTTAGTAAACAGATTTTGTCATTACGCTGTACATATGCAACTAATTATTAATTAACTTTTAGAATTTAGAAGAACGTGAATGGTTGAGTAAACATTTTGAACAATTGAAAACTCGATCAGTAAGTAATGACATACGGAAACAAATTGCTGAGTTGTTAATTAAATCACAGGCATGGGATAATTTCATGGCTATTAAATTTCCAACTGTTAAGCGTTACGGTGGCGAGGGCGCGGAAACTTTATTAGCATTTTTTTGGCAATTATTAAGGGATAGCGTTCAAGGTAAGGTATCAGCCGTTCTGCTTATTATACCATTTGTTAATCATAAATTTTTGCACATTTTCAAAACAATTTGTCACGAATAACTAATTTATTTGAAAAGTTTTCTCTAAAATAAACAAAAATAATTAAAAAAAAAAAAAAACAAGATTTGGAAAAAAATTACTTACTAAATTATTACACTACTTGCTATCAGTTGGTAATCAATTACCAAAAACTTTTCAAGTTTTTGTACTCACTTCAAACAATTTTACAGTTGATCTCAGTCATATCGTGGTTGCGATGTCACATCGTGGACGCACTGCTTTACAGACAATTATGTTAAATATGCGACCAGCAAAAATTTTTCGTAAATTAAAGGGTGAATCGGAATTTCCACAAGATTGTCAAGCTATGTCGGATGTCATAAGTCATTTCCGTAAGTAAAATTTACATTTACATGCACATATGTAACTGTTACCTTACCTTATGTTACCGTGTGTGTGTGTCAGTACAAAATAAGAAAAAAAAAATTTTTAAATGCCTTTACTTTACCACACTTGCTTATTATGTGATGTTATATGAACTTTTTTACAGACACTTCCGAAGATCTTGAAATAGATGGTAAAACTATACATTTTAATATGGTTAGAAATCCTTCGCATTTGGAGGTGTGTTGAACGCATTATTTTCAAAATATTTTTTTAGATTTCTTTTAGTTTCTACTTTACAGTCCGGCAATCCTGTGTCGATGGGGAAGACGCGCTCGAAGCAACAAACGCTTAAAGACGGTGCATTTAACGACGACAACCTTTCGATGGAATTTTCGACAAAAGTACTTAACGTGATATTGCATGGCGATGCTGCCTTTGCTGGCCAAGGGGTAAATCAAGAATGCCTAAATATGGCTTATGTACCGCATTATGATATCGGTGGCTCACTGCATGTATTGATTAATAATCAAGTCGGTTTTACTACGCCCGGCGAAAGGGGTCGTTCGACAGATTATGCATCCGATTTAGCTAAAACTATACAAGCCCCGGTATTTCATGTTAACGGCGACGATCCCGAAATGTTGATTCATGTTACAAAGCTGGCCTTTGATTATCAGCGTCAATTTCGTAAAGATGTTTTCATCGATTTAAATTGTTTTAGACGCTGGGGTCACAATGAGTTAGATGATCCCACATTTACCAATCCCTTGGTCTATAAAATTATTCATACACGCAAGTGAGTGCTAATCATATTATATATCACCGATAAATATTTAAATTTTCAAAAATTTTATTTAGATCTATACCTGATTTATATACTGAAAAATTAGTCAATGAATCGATATTAACAACGGAAGAGGCTTTAAAGATACGCACCGATTATTTAGAATATTTAAATGCCGAATTAATTGCTGCATCAGAATATGAACCGGAAGCTTCATACTTTCAAAAGCAATGGCAGCACATCACTACCGCATCATCCGATTACGTAACGTATTGGGATACAGGTCTAGATTATGCGTTACTCAATTATATTGGACAACAAAGCGTTTCATATCCGGACAATTTTGTATGTACGCCAGTCAGTACGCATTAACTTTAAATTAATTTTTTTCGTTCAATAAAACAGAAAATTCATCCACATTTACGTAAGATACACGTTGAAGCTCGACGCAATAAATTGAATGCGGGCGAAAAAATCGATTGGTCGACTGCTGAAGCTTTAGCTATTGGCAGCCTTATGTATCAAGGAAACAATGTTCGTCTCAGTGGCGAAGATGTGGGTCGCGGAACATTTTCACATCGTCATGCTATGTTAATCGATCAGGATGACAATGAAATGTATATACCATTAAATGATCTGAAAGGAGGCTTAGGCGGTAAATTAGAAATTGCTAATAGTATTCTCTCGGAAGAGGCTGTCTTGGGATTTGAATATGGCATGGCCATTGATAATCCCGATAATTTAATAATATGGGAGGCACAATTTGGTGACTTTGCCAATGGCGCACAAATCATAATTGATAACTTTATTATATCGGGCGAAAGTAAGTGTGAATGCCTAATACGATCTTGTCTAAGTAATATAAATAAACGTTAGTTATTAACATAAAAAAAAAAAAAAAAACACCTGTTCCATTAAGCCAAGTGGATGGATTCCAACGCTTTAGTTATGCTGCTACCTCATGGCTACGATGGTGCCGCTTCTGAACACAGCTCCTGTCGTATTGAACGTTTCTTGCAATTATGCGATTCGAAAGAAACGGAGTCTGATGGCGATCATGTTAATATTAATATCGTTAATCCTACTACACCTGCCCAATACTATCATGTCTTGCGACGGCAAGTGTTGCGGAACTTTCGCAAGCCTTTAATCGTAGTAGCGCCTAAAATTCTTCTACGTCTACCGGCCGCAACTTCAACGCACGTTGATTTTCAACCAGGTACAAAATTTCAAAATATTTTGCCAGACGTGACTGTACAACCGAGCGATGTGCAAAGAGTTATACTATGTTCCGGTAAACATTACTATGCTTTAGCTGATGAAAGAAAAGCGCAACAAATCAACAATTCTGCTATAATACGGTTAGAATCTTTGTGTCCATTTCCATTGCTTGAATTGCAAGAGCAGTTGGCAAAGTATAGAAATGCAAAAAGTACGTTACATGAAAAACGAAGAAAAAAAACAGCTTTGTTCCTTCTTTTTTTTTTTTTTCGTTGAGTTTGTTTCCTAATTACTCTTTTCACTTTAGCCTTTGTTTGGAGTCAAGAAGAACAACGTAATATGGGCGCCTGGAATTTTGTGAAACCGAGATTTGAAAATTTAATCGGCAAACCGGTACGAAACAAGTAACACAAAAAAATCTATCTTGTAATTGTTTTCACATCTCCTTTTCCTTTTGACTCTTGAAAACTAGCAACTTTTACTTTACGTACTATAAACTTGTTAATTCTACAATACATATACAGTTTCATTTTTACTTTCCATGCTATAAACAACAAAAAGAAACCTTTTAAAAGATGGTCTTTATTTATTTTTATTTTTGATTTTTTTTTTTGCTTTTGCTGCCATATTCAACAGCTTCTGTATTGCGGGCGTGTAGAAGCACCAACATCAGCAACGGGAGTGGGAAAAATACACAAACAGGAAGCTGAGGAAGTAGTACGTCGTCCATTTCAGCTTTAAGTACACAATCATAAAGTAACTCGTACCCGTGTACATCGTTGACAATACACTATCGTTTCAAAAAAAAAAAGACACAAATTAAATTAATAAAATGGAAACGGTACATAATTCACTGCATCGTCGCAACCAAATGCAAGCACAAACAATAGGTAAATAGCCCAGAGTCATCATCAAAGAGAATTTGCTTGCGGCCTAGCATTATAAAGAATTTATAAAGATAACAACAACAATAAAAATTATATATATATACACATATATATATATATATATATATATATATATATATATATATATATATATATATATATATATATATATATATATATATATATACATGTGTATATATATATATATATGTATATGTATATATATATATATATATATATATACGCGTGTGTATGCGCGCCTTTTATCGCTACTCCACCAGGTAAAACTGTTTATGAATTTTTTTTAACTAAAGTTGTATATAATATAATTAAATTTTTGTGAATATATAATAAAAAAAAATAAATAAATAAACTTTTCTTGTAAAAATGTAATAATCACGCACAAACAATAAACAAAAAAGAAAATTTTATTCATCTTGACTTTCAATATCCACCGCATCATCACCATATTCTATTCATATAACTATTTCCGTAACAATAAGATAAGATATACAGGAGCCGCTAAAGATTTTGCAGCCGCTTTCCGAATTCCTACTAGGATCAGCTTCTTTTTTTGCTTCCGATCGAGCTATTCGATGTTTATCTTTTAGATACCTTAACGTAATATTTGCTTAAGGCTTTCGGCCAATATCTACTATGGACAGGAAGGTAAAGCTTTTGTTTTTGTGATTGTATTACGTCCATTGAAGTTTTAGATGACTTTAGAAAATATTTATTTCCAATTTTAGGTGGACTTATTGTCAAACTTTATCCTACAGTGGCCGGCGTTGTAAGCGAACCAAAGCAATGATAGTAAACGATTTAGTAAAAGCACTATAGCTGGTCACGGCCCATCATTAAATACCCTATGCTAATTCGCTCAATACATTTATTCGTGTAGAGACATTTCAAAATAAGCTGTTATATGGGAAGTGGTCGCAAAAGAAGTCCGATCCGAACCATTTTCAATAGCGCTCATTCTTGGGCCAAAATATTTCAGTCTACCAAATTTCATCCAAATATCTGGAAATTTGCGCCTTGTATGTTAAACACGAAAAACTAGGACAGATAGACGGACAACCAAGGTTAGATCGACCCGTATAGTAAAAGCTGGGTCTATCTTAAGTCCTTTCGGGTATTGCACACAAACGCACAAAATCTAATATGCCCGTGTACCACAAGTGCTGTAGGGTATAAAAATTCCATTGTTTTCATTCCGAATCTTAAGTATGTTCTGAGTAATACTTAAGCTAGAATGATTCAGCATCTTAGCTAAACAAAACCTTATATATAACGATAATCTGTACGATTTTCAGAATTGCGCTAAAAAATGTCGGTCGTAGAAAGAGTCATGCGTAAAATAACTTAAAAGGATAAATGCAGCGTCCGCGATTCGGGACAAACGTTTTTATATTCTTAAGCCACATCATAGCGTTTATAAAAATATAAAACAATTTTATATTAAACATTATAAATAAACTCACCATTGAAAGTTTCAGGAGATACCAAGCAAACTTTCTTTCTTCACTTTCAATAAAAATAACTACACTCCCGCACAACAATACATTTAAAGCGAACATGCACTCATTTGCCCGTAAAACACAAGGTATAGCAACAAACTATCATTGTGAGTGTACTTTTTTTTTAACATTTTTCATCAGCGAAACTTAATGGAAACAAATGAAAAGTCGAAAAAATCATGAATATTGCAAGTGCATGAAAGAAAATTATTAAAGTATATTATTAAACTTTTTTTTAAAATATTTTTCTGAAAAATTTATGCACTTTTCTCCCAACGAAAAACGCGCGATCTCCCGCTTATGTTAAAGAGCTAAATAAAACTCATATAAAGATTGTCACGAACAAACATGTTCTTCTTCATCAGCGAAACTTAATGGAAACAAATGAAAAGTCGAAAAAATCATGAATTTTGCAAATGCATAAAAGAAAATTATTAAACATAAGTAAAGGATATTATTAAACATTTTTTTAAAATATTTTTCTGAAAAATTTATGCACTTTTCTCACAACGAAAAACGCGCGATCTCCCGCTTACGTTAAAGAGCTAAATAAAACTTATATTAAGATTGTCACGAGCAAACAGGTTCTCTTTGCTATTTACTGCTATTTGCACTGTAAGTTCGTGTTAATAATTATAACAGTATTGTTAAAGAAATTAAATGACGCAAAAAGAAAAATACAAAAAAAGTAGATGTGTATGTGCACATTTTAAATGATAATAGCGTGTGAATTTCGTTTTTTTTTTTTTTTTTGATTCCTGTTTATATTATAAATAAGGATAAAAGCATTTTTTTTACATATGCTTATTATTACTTTTTACATTTTAAGCAGTCGGTTACAGTAAATATTTTGAAATATTTTGCCCATGTATTTATGCAAAAGACACAAAAAAGGAAGACGGTGGAAAAGAGCCGAAGATGTGAGTTAAATAACAAGAGAATTAATCTGTATCGCACTTAAGATTTGAACCCACGGCCAATGAGTTGTTAGTCCAGATCCGAATTTCGATGCGTAGATGCTAAGGGATGTCTATTCTCTTGTAACGGATATATCATTGAATAAGAATTCAATTAATTTTCAGTTAAAAATAAATTAGTTTATATTATTCTAAATTATTTATTTAATATGAAACATTACAAAGAGTTTTTTTCAAAAGCGTTGTTGAAATGCTCAACAAAATACAATAAAATACTTAAGCCAAACACAAATAAAAATACGAATGAATGAATACATGTGTATATGTTTGTTGAAGTATACATGGGTGTACATATAGGTGTGTAAATAGGTTTAATAAATATTTCGAGTAAAAAAAATAAATTAAAACTGCAGAATAAACATAGTGTAGAGCGTAAATTCAATTAATTATAAAAATAAAAATATAGTTTTAAAATTAAATATTTAATAGGAGTATTATATATTTTATAATATCAAAATGATAATAAAGTGTAAATACGATAAATAGTAAGAGTAGTAATAGTAAGTAAAAATAATTAAAGAAGGTAATTACTGGACTTAACCCGCTTAATACATTGATAATAACCAATTATTGGATTTGATTGGATAATTACAAAATTTTGAATAGAATCACGATTTAATTATAATAACAAGATACATTATATAAATGTGTGTACATAAGTGAGGAAAACTTTGGTTACTTACGAACGCGCGCGCGTGTTTGTGTGTGTGTGTGTGTAGAATAAATCAAAGGGTGGTTTTTTGGAAATAAATTAAAATGTTTCAGGAAAAAGTTTCTGTTTTAAAGAAAAGTTAAGAAAATACAAAAAGGATATCATGCTTAAAAGGACAATGAAGTGGAATGTTTTAAAACCAGACTTAATAACAACGCTTCTTATCTTTCGTATTGTGTTAGTTGTTTAAGTAAGAAAACCTATACCCATATACCATATCTTCCGGTATATATTGTAAAAAAAAAAAAATGGATTTAAATTTTCATTTTTTAAATCATAAACTACTTCCTTAAACAACTGGCTGACCATAGACGCTCTCCAACGTTTCAAAGAACTCCTTAGATATATTGTACACACAATACAACAGTCACATCCAAAATAATAAACCTAAGCATGTTATTAAGACCAAAAATGTGGCCTCCTGACAGATCGCACTATCCCAACCGCATTCTAAATCAAATTTCAAAGCCTAAGAAATAATAAAAATTATTAATTAATTTCTATTTGATATAATTATTGCAAATTTTGCTTCGCACCTCCATTAACTGTTGCCCGCCCTTATTCTCGCAACGAGTTTCACGCAAATCATCATCATGTTCCTCGCAATCATGTCGGCCGTAAACTTGACATGGCGAATTCATGAACGTACGAAACACGGTATCTGTCCATGTTTGCGAAGAGCATATATATTGGCGACGTTTTCTTTGCCAATATTCAATCCAGCTAATTATTGGTAATTAGAAATATATATAAAATTAATGATATTATTTTTCTAATTTACACTGCAACTTACCCCAAATCGCAATCGCAATTCAAATCGGAATTAGACATTTTTAAGTCGGTCAAAAAGACACTATTCGGTAAATATGGCACTCTGCCAGTATTTGGATTTGGAATTTTTCTTAACATAGTGTTATGATAGCGTATATCTAGTGATATGTTACGCACACGACCCATATTTTTAAAGAAATTATTCGGCAATGCTTGTAAGGAAGTATTAAACAATTGAATATATATATAGGGTGAAAGCATGCCCTAATAATAGATAGAAAATGTATTTTTTTAATTAATTGATTAAAATACTAATCGTTCGAGGCATTTAATACCTTCAAAACATTTTCATTTATTGTAGTAAACTGTGGACCACTGAATGTAATATTTGTTAATTTTTGCGGTAAATGTCCTTTCATCTCGCGCTCCAAATCAGTAGGAGCACCCATTTGTACAGCTTGCATTTCTTGCGTAGGACCGGAACCCTTCTTAATAATTCGCGTAAATGGTTGCGGCGCTTCAATCCACAACTCACGTATATTATAATGATTACGCAACAGTTGCGGTATATTGAAATGTTCCAAATGTGAATAGGCTGTCAGTTTAATTGAACGTAAATGTGGCAGTGCATCCAAACAGCCATATTCAAAATAATGCAAACGAAAGTTCGATATATCTAGCATTTCCAAATCCTCGTTCACTCCATCGAAGCTATTATTATTTAACGATGTAATCGGATTACCAGATAACATCAGCTTTCTAGGGAATTAAACATTAAAAAAAAATTTGGTATTTACTACGAAATATTAGAAAAAAAAAAAAAAAACAACTTTTTTTTCTTCAAATAAATTAAGTAGCAGAGCGCAATGTGTGCCCAAGCTGGTAGATTTGAAAAAACACAACTGAAATGTGCAACTTAAACCTAATATTTTGGAAAAAAAAGCGCTTTCCTTATGAGCGTGATTTACACACAAACTTTAGAGGCAAATAATCACTAAAGGAGAACAACTGAAAAATAACGCCTATGAGAGACTGCGTGTAATGTATAAGTTACAACAAACAGATCTATTATGAATTCTCAATAAGTCAATACATCATTGCATGTTACTAAAAGAAAAATAAACAAATTTTGCGAACATAAACGTAATTACATTTATTCCTCAGTTTACGCTACAATTGACTTGAACATTTTTATTTTTATACTGTGTCGAATTACTTTGCATATGTGGTGCGAACCGTTCAATTTTTGCTATACGACGGACGCGCCCTTTGACAAAATTGGCTCAATTTCAATGTCAACTTACATACAAGAACTTTCACTGTTTTCGAAAAATTGAAGCTGGGACATCTTTATTTTTATATTCAAAAGAAGATCACAGGCATTACACTGACAGACAGACAGACGGCTATGCGGATATGCTTAGAGCGATTTAGAAATTAATTTTGGTCAAGATTATGAGTTCCCTGAAGCGTCCTTCAACAAAAGATATATAACTTCCATCCATTGAGAGTGACAGATTTACAAAAAAAAAATTCATTCGAATGAAAAATTGCCTGATGATGTCATTTCCAAAGCGTTTTGATTGAAAAGCGTATTAAAAAATGATGTTTACAGAGAAATCTAAAAACAACAATAAAAAGTATCTTGAAAGAATATGAGAAACATTTATAAGAATATCCATTAAAATCAGTAAATGTTCCTCCGTCCCACTAAAAATGAATTAATTGACGAAAACTAATAGGATCAACTAAGTGGAAAATGTATGTGTGTGTTTAAAGTTAATTAATGTAAAAGAACCTAACGTTAATGTTTGAAAACTGTCAACGAGTTTTTCCTGTCGAAAAATTCCAAGGAGTATGAGGACAGTAAAACAATTCCTATTTTCACCTAAACTTTTCATCGTTTCCATTGTTAATGTTTTTTCTAAAACGACTCTCACACTTTTCAAATCTTTTCATACGCCCTTTTCATATAGTCGCACAGTTCATGTGCTTTTTTACCGTTTACATAAAGACATTAGTGTATACAAATACATGCAGGCATACAACTAAACATAAATTTAATCATAATATTGTAAAAAAATGTATTTCTTTTTTCAAAGTACCTTAAATGTGGTAATGATTGCGTCATCAGTGGCACATTGGTCAAGTCATTATTTGACAAATCCAACATTCTTAAATTGCTCATATTGTGTGCAAGCTCTTGTGGTATTGATGGCAATTCATTATAACCCAAACGAAATTCACGTAAATATTTTAAGCGTATTTCGGGCACAGTACTTAATGAAACATTTTCCAAGCCTAATTTAATCAATGAATTCTCAAGTCCCATAAATGATTTATCCATCACTTTCAAATCACGATTATGAGATAGATCTAAAACTGCCAATTTGGGCATAGTAGCGAATACAGCATCATCGATACGTAGCAAATAATTATACGAAATGTCCAAGTAACGCAGAGACTGTAAATGAGAGAAAAATTTTTAAATAAAAATCCTATCATACATGGTATTTATAGAGTGGTATGTTCACCCGATATTTATGCGGCTTAAAATTAAATTAAGGATTCGAAAGTGTGGTTCATTCAAGGGGTAAAAAATTATTATTTAGATAGATAGAGAAAGTTGAAGAAGACAAAAAAAGTATAGGGTATATAAATAATACTCAAAACGCATTTATTTACCCGAAATTTATTAGACAAATCCATGCTGTGTATGGTCGATATGAAATTATTCGATAGATGTAATTCGCATAGAGTCAAAGCGGCCAAACTTGAGAGCGACGAGGATGGTATCTTAAGCAGCAAATTGTGAGACACATCTAATCTGTAATCACGTTTTCAATTACAAAACAAAGGAAAAAAAGGAAAAAAGAAGACTTTATTTACTTTTCCATGCCTCCATTATAAAATAGATTATCAGGTAGACCACGCAAATTATTATGAGATAAATCCACTACCCTTAGAGCATTAATGGGCTTGAAAATATCTTGCGGCATATCCGTTAAATAATTATGGGATAAATAAATCAACTAAATGAAATATTAATAAAAAAATTATGAAATGAAAGAAAAAATAAATAAATAAATCAGATTATCTTTAACTTACTTGCAGTTGCTTCGTATTCTTAAAAGCGTCAAAATCTACTTCATGTATGAAATTATGAGAAATATCCAACCATTGCAAGTGCGGCATATTTCCGAATACATCTCGTGTAGCATTCTAAGAAAAAGTTATTAAAGAATAAAATTGAATGCATTCCATCTTAAATCACTCCTTTCCCACCATTAATGCATTATAGCCCAAATGTAAATGAGTCAAAGATATTTCAGCAGGACGAAAATAACCAGGATGTATGATAGATATATTATTATGAGATAAGTCCAAAATTTTTATATTCGAATGATACATTGATCCTACAAAAAAAATTATTAAAATTTTAATTTAATTAATTAAATATTAATTAATAAAAAAATGTAATTCCTTTACCATGATCACTTCTTCCATTCCAAGATGAATTGTGCATTAACATTTTGATTTGATTGTGACTTACATTCACGTTTAAATTTGATAATGTACCGACCTATAAGTAAGTAAGTACAAGTGATCGTAATAGAATGCATATCATAATGATTCCGCATTTGAAACAATTCCATACCTGATCGAAGTAATCAAAATTGAAATTGGGTAAATTATTAAAGGCCATATCTAAAGTTTCCAGCTTTGGTAAATTCTAAATTGAAAGATATAGAAGGCACAAAGAAAGAGAAACAAAGAGAGAAAGAGAAAATTCGTGTACTATATATATATATATATATGAAATATCATTTGGAAAGAACCTTACATAGCAAGCGACTCGAAACTATTTGATACATTCCTAGTGGAATACCGAGTTCTTTTTCTAACATTACACAAATGGATGTCCAACCAAAAAAAAAAATAAATAAATAAATAAATAAAATTAACATAACTGAGAAATAAAAATTTCTAGACCTCCTCATATATTTTAGTCTACAAAACTAGAAAACTGCTGCCAACTACTGCATAAAATACATTTTTCATGGTAACACTACAAATATTTTACATCAGTCAGCTGTTCATTGTTTCGCTGATTTTGTGGTAATTGCGAAAAAATCTAATGAAACGAGATTAAATATATTTTAATAATAACGAAATACGTATCGTTAGAATTTTGAATAAATATCCACAAGATGTACTTCTGTCCGGATCCGATCGATGAAGATAAAAAATGCCGCATTTGCGGTTACGCCGATAAGGAAAATATAAATATTTTCTGTATGACAGCAGCGGCAAATCGTAGCTGTTCTATAAATCTTTTTACAAAAGTAACCACCGTGTATCCTATAGTGGTAAGATAAACAATAAATAATCTAGAGTTTACAAAATACTAATTTCCACTTTACAATAAATTGCATAAAATCCAAAAAAAAAAACAGCTGTATGAAAATGATCCGTTACCGAAGAACATATGCAGAAAATGTATAAATAGTGTCAATCACACTTACAATGATATTCAACGAGTTATGAAGCAACAACAACGTTGGATAGAGAATGTACGAGCCATGCAACCAGAAAACAAATATTTGAGAATTTTAGATGCCATTGAGGTAAGCCTTGAACGAAATCATTAATGACTTATTCGCTAATGGCAAATCTTTATAACTGCAGAATTCCATAAAAGTTACCAAGGACTCGTTAAAGGTTAATCATCAGGTGGATATTAAAGAAGAAACAGTTAAGAAAATTCTTATTAAGCCTGAAGAAGGAATTGAAGAAGATATTAAACCTGGTAAATATCAACCGCTTAACGAAAACTTTGTTAAAGACATCAAATCGAAATTAGAATTGAATGGATGCACGGTGAAAAAAATTAAGGTTACTCCCACCTTGCCGGAAAATACTGATGAAGATCCGTTACACTACGAAGAAAGCGTCTCTCCTACTTCGCCGGAAATTGTTTCATGCCAATATTGCCCATATACAGGCAATGATTTAAAGAAATTAGCTGAACATCAATTAGGACATCTTAGCATTCCAGTTGACAAAATCTTCCAAAAACGTATACTGCCTACACATCTTCGACGAGGACGACTTATTGAAGTAAATAGTCAAAAATCAATACGCTGTTTAAATTGTTGGCGTATATTTGATAATAATAAAGCCATATTGACGCACTGGTATCAAGGTGATTGCGATTATTATTGCTTCTTATGTGGCAAAGAATTTCCTCAAGCTCCGAAAATGTTACGAGAACATGTCGCAGCAGCCCATGGCATTAGCTATCGTTCCGTTAAACGCCAATCAATAATAGCACGTGGCAGTCCACGCATACCATCATCCACTGAAGAAACTCGAAAACAGCCCGTTGCAACAAAACCCTTTTTCAATCACTCAATGGTGGGAACAAGTAAACTCAAAAAAGTCAAGGTATTCATACTTAATATTATTTCATATAAAATGTAGACTAAATTTATCCATATAATTAGGGTATAGTCTCAAAGGCAGCAAAAAATATCAATAGTCCGACAGTTTGCCCAATATGTCACATAAATTTTTCAAATTGGAGATCACGTAATTCACATATGAGAAAACACAAGCCTTCCGTTAAATATGGTGAAGTTGTTCTACCACCAGACTCGCGTAAAGACAAATATGCTCCATTGGATAAGAAATCGAACCCATCAGCTTCTATGCTTGCAAATAATACTCAACGAATCGGCAGTCATCATCAAATGAAACCTGGTTTCCGTATCATAACCAAAAACGGACCCATACCAGGCATAAGAACGAAATTTGTGCAAAGACGTAGTGACTTATTATATAACTATAGTAGCAGTTTCCACGATAAACCATCAACAAGTACTTTCATGTGTAGAAAATCTACTAGTGATATATATAGTAGCACCTCAGGGCCATTGATGAAATCACAACAATTCACATATGATGTGAATTTAGGGCACACGAAAAGTGAACAAAATCAAACGATTATTAAGGAGGAACCTACTGAGACTGAAGAAGATGATCGATGGAATTGCTTTACATGTCATGCAACATTTAACAATCTGACTGAATTTGAGAGGCATACAATGTATGCACATAATCCCAATTTTGAATGGTGAGCAAATTGAAGTGCCCTAAAGCAAAAAGTTGAAGTTTCTAAATATTTTGTCAAATGGAGGCGTGTCCGTTCGTCAAGCACAGTAGCCGCTTTGGTACAAAGTTTCATACGAGATTTTCTTACTGGATAAAGTTAAAGTTACAAACGACTGACGAATCAGGCTAATTTTTGAACTTTATCTATGGCAATCAAAAAAAAAAAAAAAGAAGGAAAATCTTTAAAAAAAATGTCAACTTTCCTCAGAAGGCAGACAAACATTTACACGACAGAATTGGCAAATTTACATTGACTTAAAATACTCTCATATATAAATATATATATATATACTCAACCCGATAGGTGGGTATAAAAATAAATATGTTCATGGATATATTTTTTAGAATACCATTAGCTTTTAAGATAATATTTTTAAGATGTATTTTTATGAAATATTCACAATACTGATGCTAAGGTTTTTCTATCACATGCAGTAATACCTCGTTTAGCATAGGGGTCATATTATGCGGATTTGATAAAATGCAAATTACAGATTATTTTGAATGTGATTTAGGCAAAAGCTTATTGCGGTTTTCGTTCAATATTCAAAATTTCTGCAGAAATAATCAATCAATCGCTTTAAGCGCGAAAATACTACACAAGTATATTTGCTAAGGAAATATTTACTTAGATTAAGTTTAAAGATTATTAAAGACAAGTTTATTTGCTAAGGAAATATTTACTTAGATTAAGTTTAAAGATTATGCAATTTTTTGATTATTTAAGCCAGCCTGAAATATTTACTTAGATTAAGTTTAAAGATTATGCAATTTTCTGATTATTTAAGCCATCCTGTGTTGCGAATAAGAAATTTTATTTTCATATTTATCTAAAAGAACGTTAACTTTTTCATCATTCGTCGAAATTGATTGCATCAAATTATTAGGCATTTTTCTATACGAATTGACTTAATATGCGGGAATATGAACTGAGCATAACTGCAATTCAATACTATTCCTATAGTTCACTGAAATAATATTTATGTTCTATATATTTGTTATATAAAATATCTAACTAATATGTGTACAAGTTTCATTTCATTCAACCAAACCTCTAGTTTTGCTATTGTAGATCATTTAAGAGTTCTATTTTCAAAGCATGCCTTGGAGAATTCCAGCAAGGGTGAAAAAACTTGATTATAATGAAGAGAACTTGGAGTTTTCTCAAAATATTTTATTTAAAACTCACTCAGTGAAATATGTCCCTATGTACGTTCTTTGTCTTAAAATTGTTTTTTACAAAGCCTTTTCATTCCATCAATTGTGTCGCATGCTTGCTTCTGAATACTACCATATTTTTTATTTAAATATAGCTAATTTTGGAAAATCTTGAAATTCGGAAATTGCGAAATAATTAAATGAAATTGTAAACAAAACAAGAAAATGGATATTCGAAGACTTATTTATATAAAATGTTTTACACAAAAATGTTTTTTTTTTTTGGCCCAAAAATTTTTAAAAAAAACCAAGTTCCAAAAATTTGGAAAGAAAATCAAATAAATAAATTTAAACGCAACATATCCACAATTGCAAATAGTACTAAGTAAGTAATGACAATTGGATAAGGCTAAGTTCACATAGTTCGGAAACCGATGTCATAAACGAACAATAGATAAGCCCGCATGTTTACAAATATAGCCGGCTCGAGGTCACACATAACGTGGCGGGACAAAAATTTATGCGATATCCCACGAATGCGTGAGAAAAACATGGAATTAGTTTCGAAGCATGTTAAACGGAGTTCGCATATCTTTACCTTAATAAACACGTTTACGTCTTGTACTTAAATCTGTCTTTAAATTGTCCCTTTTATTATTAAACCAACATAGAATAATAAGAAGAATCCATAGAGATTGACCCAAAATAAAATTTGAGAAAACTTTTACCGACAAAGCTCTAAAAGATCGGCCGGATTCGGCATTTTTTGATGGTTAGGCAAGGCTTTCCTAAACTGCCATCAACGATATTGAAAAATCCATAAAACTGAACTTAATCATTCGACCTCTGCTGTACGCTAGACTGTCTCAATCAGTCAATAGTGCACCTTGAATACTACGGACTTTTAACTTTTGCAAACCTAATCTAGATTATTCGTCTGCATTGGAATACTTTCTTAAAGCTGAATACTTTTATATAGAAGATTATATGACGGCCGGCTTATGATTCTTGACATCGAGTACGCTCGATAGCCGTGGATAATAGGCTTGCAGAGAGTTCATAACTTTTTAAAAAAGTATGCATTTTTCTTAATATCGAATGAAAAATCCTTCGATAGTAACATAGCCGAGTTGTCGACTAACATTTGGAAATTACATCCATCGATGTCGCCCCCCTGTTCCTCATTTTATTTTTTCTTCATATTTTATTTCACATTTATTTTTTATCATATTTTTTTCTTTAGTATATAAACATGCCTTTATTAAGAAAAAAAAATTTGAAAAAGCTCCGAGTGATAAGCGATTTGATCTTAAACAGATCCTTCGTTTTAATTGTTGTAATATTTTGAAATATTTACCTGAAATGATTCTTCGGCTAGATTGTTAAGTTTATTACCACGCAAGCTTAAATGTTCGAGTTCGTCAAGATTCATAAAAGCACGCCGTTCGATACGTTCTATTTTATTATCATCCAAATGAAGTTTACGCAAAGCCTATTAAAAATTAAAAGGTCACGATCACTATAAACGAATTCTTTTCGTCGCAAAATAAATTTCCAACACGTACCTCTAAATCGAAAAATGTATGTTGAGAAACTTGAGTCATCTGATTGAAACGAAAAGATATCTCCTCCAACTTTGAATGTATATCACCCTGTGGATGCAATCACATATATTTTAATGCACACGAAGTATCGCTGAAGTATTACTTTTAAAATCATTTAAAATCATTTAAACATTTACCTGAAATGTTCCTTTCATAACTTGTTCTATGCGATTATCATGCAACTCTAAGAGTCTTAAATTTTTCAAAAAATGAAAACTAGTATCACTCATAGTTTGAATTTTGTTATTACTGAAATCCAATTCTTGTAACGAAGTCAAATGCCGCAAAGCATCCGATGGTAAGGCTGTACCCGAAAAACCATGAGCTATTTTTAATGAAATCAAAGAGTGCCCGATCTGAAATGTCAAACAGCGTTACGAGGTTAAAGGGAAAACAAATACAAAGATTGTGTATATAACATACCTCATGGAAAGCATCGGACTCAATACTTTGCAAGCTATTCTCGCTAAAATCGAGACGTTTCAAACCTCTTACATATTTAAAGGCATGCGCCTGAATGTTCGTTAAGGCAGCTCGCGTTATTTGCAAATCTTCTAATTCGACACCGAAATCCTTAAAATCATCGGCTCCAATTGACGTTGTACTCATGCGTGATATGGATAGCGAACGCATATTTCTCATTCTGGTCATACTTTTTGAAAATAAATAAAAAACATTTTTGACGCTCCAAAATGCAAATATTTAACTTACTTGCGTAGGGTTTGTAAATTTGTTGGATCATTGTTATCACCGCTTAAATCCAACTTAAGCAATGTATACTGCATCGCATTAAATGTTTCGGTGGGCTGTTGAATTTTAATATTATTGTCACGCATACTTATCACCCTGAAATTTCGTTAATAAAATTGTCGAAATTAAAGTTAAGAGACGTCATCACTTAACTATGCAAATGCAACACGAGCCACCAGTGATTAACTGAATGCAATATTAAATGAATTGTGTATACAGAACATTCATCATATACGGAAACAATTCGATCCCTTCGTCCTTTCAGACATTAAGAATGATTGCCTAAGTAAATCTACGAAAAGCTAAGGCTTTGGGCTACATATACGTATATACTGTAACTCTACAGGCAAACATCAGTAACAAATAATTTTTTATTCCATAAATCAAGCTGGTGAAAAATATCAAGTATCACTAAAACACTTGGTTCGAATAAAGCCCTTTTCTGATATATTTTTCTACAAAACTCACGCGGAACGGTATAAGAAGGCCAAAGGTTTTCAATGGCATGAACTTGAAATCCGTTTGGAGGAAAACGTCAGTTATTTACTACAATTTACTTTACCAATCCAACGTCGTATATATGGTAACAGTTCTACTATATTTTGCTCTTAAACCGTTGAAAAATGAAAGATTGAAAGATTCATCACGGTGGGATAAGGGTACTCGGGAAAATGTTTGCAACCACCAAAAGGAAGGTGTACGCCCGTATAGTACATATTTTCTTAATTGTCACAAAATTTCGAATCGATCTAACTATGTCCGTCCGTTTGTCCGTGGTGGATATGTTCCTGTTCGCAAAAATTAAAATATCGCGACATCAAATTTAGCAAAAACGTTGGAAATTCTTACCCGCGACATTGACAATTGGACAAATCTTTTGGAGGATAGGTCTGCAATACCATATCAACTAAAACCATCTCTGTTTACTCGCATATTACAGCACATGAAACTATAAAAATTTCCATGGATATTCCGTAGTGATCGCAAAATACCTATACACAAATATGGTGAACATCTTCTAAGCCCACTCAACTTTATCCCAATCATCAACGAATCAAGCCATCGCCAAATGTATAACAAGTTTCCCCTCAAAACTTGTGCAATGTCCACAAGCTCGCTTCAGGATCATGTAAATGTACCGCATAAATGTAGACATGCTCGATCATTGGCAAATTTGGAATCCGCCTAAGCATATCTATCCATCTATTCGTCTACCCGTTTGTGTGGTGTCTGCGGTATAAACATTCTCACGTTCATTAAAATGAAGAAATTGTATATCCATCTCACTCCGTACTCATCTGTGTAGTATGTGACGAACATTTTCCCGTTCGCTAAAATAAACAAATTATTTGTCCGTCTATCTGTCTACCCATTTGTGTAATATCTGTGCTAAGCATTCTCCCGTTCATTAAAATGAAGAAATCACCTTAAAATTTCGCAAAAACACACAGTTTAGTAATGACAATGGGCCAAACCGGGCAAAGGACACATTGATGACGGCATTGATGAAAGGGTCGAATTTTTGAAAAAGAAATTGAAAAGAGGCTTCCCTTATGAAAGACATTATGACTTATTAATCCCCATGACTGACGCAAATGATAGAAAGAATAAATCCGAGGTTTTCTTGCAACAACCTTCCCTCAAGGGCATCAACGAAAGTCTTTTTAAATTTATGGCCTTATTTTAAAAAACATATTCATTGAATGCAAAGCGAATGAAATGCAAATGTAAAAATACAAAACCGGTATTTTATAAAATAAGGTCATCAATCATTTGGTTGTCCAAGTGCGAATTTTTCTAATGATTTCTTAAAAATGAGAAAAGCGAAAAAGGTGGCTGTGATTTTGACAAAGACACTATTAGCGTACGTTAGGATCTAAAATGTCGCTGTAAACACTTAGTACTAGAACTACCGACGTTTTGCATAAATTTATTTCTAGCAAAAAAGATCGCGAAAGTCGTAAAATGAGGGCTCAACGTTTCTTGATCGATTACAAAGCGACGATTGAAAGATGGTTATGATCTGTGAACATGCGCGCCCACAATAGATTATAAACTGAGACAATGTTGAAAAACATGCCGACAATTTTTTCATATTTTCATCTATAATTTGCGATCCCGTGAAGATGAATGACCGATGTGGGTCACAAGTTTTCGGAAATGCGCTATAACTACTTTTTTGAAGTTACTCCGAAGTACTGAAGTACTCTCTAATAATGACTTTCATTTCTTGCAAACACAAACGCGGGCGGTGGTGATTTGAAATAATAGACGCGCTTGCGTATGTGTGTGTATGTGTGTATTTGTGTTAGTAATTAGTAGTTTGTACGTAAGTTAACTAAAAATAATAATATGAACATTTCGTTATCAATTTTAAGCCGTTAAAAGACATTTGATGAAACAAGAATTAGGGTTACATCTGCCTATGTGTCCCACTTGAGGTGAAGCCATAATATACGCTTTCGGTAAAATTAAACTCTCACAAAAATCTTCCCTAAATGGGACGCGGCAGAGAACTCACAAGTAATGAATATGCAATTGCTATTTATATGCCCCATAGTACGTCTGGCATAAAAGCATGTGATGTGATAATCGGATTAGAAACGTATTGAATACACATAATGGCATCGTTTACTAACAACGAAAAGCAAAAAAACAAAGTACTCGACTTGACTTGACTCGTCTTCTCTTATTTTCAAGTGGAGTGTTTTCTCAGCTACATTACATTTTACGTTTTTTTTTTTTCTTTTTTATTTTCATGTTCAAGCAGCAAGAGAAGAACTATTTATTACTTACCTCAAAACATCAAAGCTGTTAAAAAGCTTATGATGAATATAACTTAAATTGTTTCCAGATATATCTAAGATTTGTAAAGTGTTTACCAAACTATCAAAGGCCATCGGTGATATATCCGTTAAGCCGCAATAGCGCATATAAATTTCTCGTATTTTAGCTGGTTTGAAAGCATCTTCCTAAGTATTTTCAAGAAGGTTAATAAAAAAATAAAAATGAAAAAAATTGATATATTACTGTAACGTACGTACATACCCTCATTGTATGTATTGGATTACCATCGAAAAATGTACGATTTACGATATCGAAATATTTAAAAGAATTTGGTGGCAACATGCGAATATTATTATATTCCAAATGTAAATTGTCCAAATTTAACTTTGCAGTGGCTTTAATATCGTAGCTATCATTACCACTCAATGACCATATCACGTTATGTGATATGTCTAGGGTGCGTAAACTTTTCAAAGGTCCCAAAGCATCATACGGTATTTCAGATAATATATTATCCGTTAATAAAAGTTTCATTAAACGCGGCATACCATCCACAAAGACATTAGGATCAATTTCAAATAGATTGTTACCACTCAAATCCAAAGTTTCCAAAATCAATAATCCGGAAAAGCTATGAGCCTGCAGCATTGAAATGCAATTATCGCGCAGTATGAGCGTTTGTAATGAATCCTCTAGACCACGAAATGAATCATGTTGTACATGCGTGATATGATTGTGACCTAAATCTAAATGACGTAACTTTTGCAAATGTCTAAATGATTTCGAAGGTATTTCCACCAAATCATTCTGTGGCAGTATTAACTCCCATAACGAACGTTCCAATCCAGTAAAAGCGTCATCTGGTATTTCGGTTAAATGATTCCCCGAAATTTTCAAACGATACATGCCTATATATATATATATATATAGCGAATGATACTTACTCTACGCCTTTGAATTATATTTTTGCAAGTCTTACCTGTCGATTGTAAAAAATATGGTTCAATTTCCCTTAAACCCGTATTCTCCATATTTAACATGAAGACCTTTGAAAAGAAATGAAAGAATCACAAGTCATATTAATTACACTCTATACTCTAATCCGCGACATGTCAGATAATATATTTATTTTACCTTGGACTGATTGACCATACGGGGAAGAGCTGGAAACGGTACATTCTTACAGTGTACTATACCCAAATCTGTTGAGGATTTTGAACATGTGCATAGCGCATTAAATGTGCAAGGTGGGTATCTCGCCTCCTCCATTTCGCGATGATTGTGCACCGAAGCTCTTGCCAATGACATCCATATTATAATTATTAATGTTGTCGTTAGGAAAACGTACCCAAATTTAAAGAAAAACTCCAGACCCTAAAATTTCCAAAAAATTTCAATTATTTTTATAAGGTGTAAACTCTGAGAATATATTCTTCCAACTTTTGCAAAATTCTTCTTTTCGATGCTTCAAAGTTGTCGTAAGCAAAGGATTTCGATTTATATACACTGAGAGCATTGGGAACAAGAGATATGCCACAGGCACAATGAATGATGAATTGATGAATCAATCAAAAAGATTTCACACACTATTCTGAATCGAAAATTCTTTAGAGATATCTGGAGACTAGGAAATAAAAAGCTCCAAACTACCCGTCAACTTGGCAATAAAAGAAAAAATATAACCAAACATAAAAGGCGCTGAATTATACTGTTTTAGAATTGTAATCAAACATCGTCCACACGCTTTCACTAACAAGTCCTCAAAAACTGAATCTATAAATATTTATTTTGTGCTAAATTAGCTCCTACTCCTCGCTAGCCCAACAATTTTAACAGATATATATATAAGGCAACGCTTAAGATTTCCAAGAAATTGAGAAGTTCGAAAATCGCCAAACCAACAAAGAAGGAAAGAAGGATAACAAATGAGGCAGGATAAGTGGCAGGAAACGTTCTCCGGCGAACCGTTAAGTTTTTCATACAAAATAATAATTCCATCCGTTCTGATTACCTATGAGAACCAATAAATAAACTGAATACGCTTTTTTAAATTACTTAGGTCCATCTAAAATAAAGTTTTGAAATTTAACATAAGCACTTCTTGGTATTATATTAAAAATTTAATTAAAAATGCATCCATTTAGTGTAAATCTTACAGTATTAGTCTATTAGTATATAATTAACTTTAACCACACATAAAAGGTTAAAATTTAAAGTTGATCAAATATTTTTGAGGTTATGTTCTTTGTGGTTACGTTCTTTTGAGATTATGTTCTATTTTCTGTCAAAGTTTTAACCCAGCAAAGTCTAATGTTCAGTCGAGGAACATGCAGTAGCAGGCAATTTATCCGAATAATTTAAAAAACCTCCCGTTCGTTAACTTTATATGCGCTAAAGCGAAATTTCCGATATTTCAAGAGTTCCGCAAAGCGAATGATATCGCACGTTGTGCAGGAATCTAAAGGAACGTATAAAAGTTACAATAACGCACAACTTGTAGGTGGAGAAAAGGTTTCTTTTTTTGGTTGTTGATAATAGGTGGACTAAGCCAATTCTCAAAGCCTTTTTTCATATACTGAACAAACGTACGCCTAAGTGGTCGGCTAGCTGCTTAATGATGATTTGATGATATCAAATCTCAAATGTGGTAAAGTTTCCAATAAAGCCGATAACTCTCAGATACTAGGGCTTTAAGATTTTAGTCTCTAACGATATCTTTGACGTAAAAACCTGTGCAGGAAAGAAGGTATGAAAGGTGCCGACGGATCGCCATAAACAACGCAATTTGAGAGCATACGCTTTTAAAAATGTTTGGCAGCAATGATAACATCCATAGCAAAGTCACTGTTAGCGATGGATTGGATTTTTGACACCAATATTAATGGCTTTAATCGGGCTTGCAATTTAGAGTCCGACTATCAGTAATCGTGTTTGTGACTATTACTGAGACATTCAAATAGATTAACCCCAGATTCTAATTTACTACATTCTTTTACTAGATCTTATGAATTAATTAAGTAATTATCGTTCAATGGAAATGCGTGAAAATCGCAGATTTTTATAAACTATTCATTACAATAGCAGAAAACATGATCACACACGAGGATTAATCTATTGAAGAGCAGAATTATTGCAAAACCACTATATATATGTGTATATGTATGTATATATTTCTCCTCCTTTTTTTTTTTGTTTGTTAGATTATTAAGGTATGGTCCTGATCCGTTTCATAGGTACAGATAATCGACCCGAGAGCGATTCCATGCGACGATAGACTGCAACGTTGTAAACTGAAGGGGGCAGTAAAGCGTTACAGACCAACTAAGAATTATAAAATTTTTAACAAGAAAGAAAAAAACACCTTAAAATATTTTTTTTTAGGAAACGTCGAAAGCTGCATGTTGTCTGGTAGGTAAAAATAAAAATAAAAATTATCTGAGGAAACAAAAACAACTGCTCTTTTGTAGTGACAAAAAAAAAAATATATATATATATACATATATATATATACATATATATATATACATAAATAAAATAAATCTATTCGTTTCTGGACAATATTATGCAATTTCAACTTAATCGGCAACCACTAGTACGTAGTTAAGATATGAAAAGCCATTAATTCCTCACAAAAGTAAATTTTCAAAGAAAACAACTTGAAAATGGGGAAATAAATATATTTTTCTTGAGCCTGCTGCGTCTGCTGCACTTTTATGATTTCCCCTAAATAATTATAATATTTGCATTAAATTGCATTATTATGCCACAGTTAAAAAATTAATTTAAAATTTGTTTTTCAAAATTTCTTAAATAAATTCTTTTCAATTCTTTCTTATCACATTATTTTTTTTTTTATTTTTTTTTTTTAATATTATTTACGCACCATTTTCTCAATTTAGTTTTAATTAATTTGAACTAAAGACACATTGATGTCATTCACTTAAAAAATCGTATGAACAGAAATGCACTATTTAGTTATTAAATATCCTTGTGTGTGTGTGTGTGTGTGGAAGTTATCCTATTTCTACTTATTTCACATTAGTTAATGTAGTCCTTTTTATTAAACTTGAAGGATAATTTTAAAAATTATTTTATTTATCCGTTCTATAAGAAGCTCGAAAACACGTCTGAACCTTAGCAGATGCCAAATAGTTCTGAAATGAAATCTTTACATTTTCAACTCAAATAAACACAAGAAATACTTTTGCAATAATACTCTAATTGGATTGTACCATTTGCACTATTTTGAACCCTGTGCAAGCGCGTAAATGTCCGTAATTTTTTTTATCTTTTCTTTTAAACTACTTTCTCAGCATTAACGTATATTTTTCTTCCTTCCTGCTTACGCCATCTTTGCTTTTATCGTTTCTGTTGTGTTCTTATATTTCGTAAAACAAATCCAACTGTCAAGTTTAATATAAAGTTTATTAACCTTAGTAGTCGAAAAATTAAAAATTCCAACAACAACCACACGATGCCAGATTTACAGTAACAATCACCACATAGTACAATAACAGGGTTGTTAAAAATTTCAAATATTGTGCGCAGTAGCAAATAATTGTTTAGAATATTCGAAACAAAACAAAAATTGATAAAACGTTCTGTTAATGACATTCGTCCAATCAAGAAAAAATGGAAGAGCGAGAGAGAGAGAGAGAGAGACATGCTATGAAATTCGTATTATACCTTGGAATAATTCAATGATATTTTAAGGAATTTTTTTTTATTTGTTTTCGCTGTGACTGGCTTATAGCTTAAGCCTTTACATTACCTCGTCTGACTGTCTAGGCTAATAAATTAAATAAGCGTACGGTTAAATAATAATAAATTAGCCGGTAAAAATCTAATAACCCCCCTGCCGAGGTCTCTGAAAACTAGAATAAAATCTTGAAAGCAAAATCTTAACCGAAAGTACTTGTGTATGTGCGCCGAACTTATGCTTAACTTCTGCTGTATAATAAAAACCAAATTCCTTAACCAAAACGACAACGCGACAAATGCAAATCTTGCGTAAATTTTGGGACATCATTTAGTTGATGATATTCACGATTCGATATGGAACTAATTCAAGGATATAAATGTAAAATTTGAAATTTTGAAAATGTTAATGCACGACACACACACACACATAGATAAAATTCATTTCCATATTAATGTACACCCTCATCCAGTGCTCTAATTGTGGGGCAAAAGAGAAGGTATTTTGAGATTGTTTAACGAAGTTCCTTTTTGTGTTTGTCTGTCTGGTCTTAGACGTATAGCTACAAATATACGTCATAGCTCATAAATTGAATTAAGTGACAAAAATAGTTGAGGCTTATTTAGGTATGTTTTTTGTGAACAATGTAAACAATTCTCCCACCACTAACCAATGGATATATTACACTACAGAAAATATCCAAATATCGACTTGTAAAACAAATCCAAAAAAAAAAGAAATATTTGAACATTTCTGTCATTGCTTGAAATCCTTGCAACAAGTGCAAAAATCAAATCAAGGTCCTACAAAAAATTGCTGATAAGATTATAAATGCTTTTACATTTTTATTATACGATGAAAGAAGAAGAGCATATTAATTTACATAATTTTCAAACTTACCTTTCCAAACGAAATAAATGTTGAAATTATGTGCATACGAATGAAAACAATAACTAACTAGACCTCTGTTAACATTTCAATTTTTTGTAGGTCTTCGCTAATACGATTTAAGCATTGTTGGCAAAAAGCAAATGTGATTTAAACGGCTTTTTCTTAAACGTTTTAAACTTTTTTGAAATATCAATTGTATTCAATGAATTTATTGAGAAATAATCTTACGATACAGCCAATGATAGTACATGTTTTCCTTGGTAAGCATTTGCTCTGCGGAGAATATTTCCAAGAAAAATTTTATTAAAATAAAAAATATTACGAAAATCGAATACAAATATTTACCTTCGAAATTTATTATTTCCAAAATATTAGCTGGACATATATTGTTCATATTAAAGTAGAAAGTAGATTTTACCTGACGAAACTTATCGCTGGACGTTATACTTATGCGGCGAGAATGAGGATCTTTGCTATAATAAAAATAACAAAAAAAAAAAAAGCATCTTCGTATTAGTCCAACATTTGCACTTGCCTTCTTTTCATAAGCATATTCTTCCAATTGACTTTATTAAGTGTAATTAACACATTGATTGTGCATAACTTGAACGAAATATTAACGCACTTACCAAGCAATAGCTATGTAATCTTCATTTCGAGTTATATTTTTCTTCATATTTTTGCGTAACTAATGTCAACATAAAAATCAATTCGATTGGCTTTTGAATTTTAGCTAATTAAAGAATACATTATAAATTGAACAGACAGACGGACAATCAAAGTGTCATTAAACAAAAAAAAAAGAAATTAGAAACTCATCCATTCACTTTTAATCCATGCTGGATGAAAACATTTTAACAATAGCCTATCTAGCGTAATTTATGCCATGATTACCGATCATTATATATATATATGGAAATATATATATATATATATATATATATATATAAGGCAAATTTAAAAAGATTATATATTTTTATATTATATTATCCATGCTTATGCAGACATACCCACAGACAAACATGATTAAATCGATATAGATATATATATAGGGAAAATTTAAAAAGATTATATATTTTTATATTATAGAGCAAGCAATTGCGTACTAACCCTTGTAAATTATCGCGAATATAATGCGCCGACAATGGAATTTCTATTTCATCAATTAAACTATCGTGAATTTGATCGATAGTACGAGGTGCTCTACGTAACAATTGATCAAAGATTTCATAATAGACTAGAATGAAAAAAAAAAAAATATATATATATATATATATAAATATATCAATGCGTATGTAGTTATACAAACTAACCATTGCTTAAATTTAAATTAATATGCATCATTATCACATGCTCGAGTGTGCAGTGGATTTGAAACAATTTTGCCAATGCTTGCCCGCTTGCAATTTCATCAAAGGTACTATTCTTAAATCCCACTAAATCGTCTTGATCGTTACTCGTTTTCCTATCGTTTTGCAACAACGTTTTGCGTATGGCAGTATTTTCCGGTTGGAAAACAGCATTGCGTAGCGACTTTCGAACATTTAAGACAGTGGCCTCATCTTCCTTGTGATCTTGTCTTGCCCTAGAAAATATACACAATGCACATTTTGCATTATCCTGAGAAGTGTTCACATATTAACTTAAGCATAAGCTAAAAAATTGCCCTCAGATAACGCATAAAATACATAAATAATTGACTTTGAATCGATTTAATTGTTTCTGTCCTGTCAATCGTCCTGTTATCCATAATTGTTATAAAATTTGAGGAAAATAATTTAGCACGTTCGCGGATGTGAATGCTGTAGCATTCATTTTCATAGTGGTGCAAAATGACGTGATTGCGCTGTCTTTTTTTCTCATGTATTCTATGAATGAATGCTATAGCATTCACGTCATCCTAGTTGAAAAATATGATCTATATTGTCGCGGGTGCTATAACATTCATTTTATATAACAGTTAAAATACGATCCTCTGAGTACTCTTATAATAGGCGTATAATTAAATTTTCGATATTACAACTAGTTTCAAAAATAATTGGCTGTCTATTTGTGCAGCTCCATGAAATATTTTGCGTCCGCGAACGTGTTAAAGAATGTTCAAACTCTAGCGAAAAATATGTCGCTTTTTGCAAAAAAAAAAATTAAACAAATTTAGGAGAGAACTTTTAAAATACAACACATGTCAGGTGATGGGCGTAAATTTTGAATTTTATCCTTGAATTTTACCATTTAGTTCGCATATCGTTTGCGCTGCAAATTTTACTTTCCACGAATATGTACTCATAGTCCTTGTAAAGTTTTTCTAAACCAATTTCCAATAATAACTCCAATGGTTCAGAACCGGACAAACACGGTATGGCCAAGCGCCGATTAGCAATTTCAGTAATAATTTCCGCTAAACGATTTTTATTCGCAGGTGTATTCTAATGAAAGAAAATACATTTAACAATATATCGGAACTAAAGCAAGGAAATAAGTTCACTTACTACGATATTAGAACGTGCGGCCGACTGAAATAATACATTAAAAGCCATCTTCAAATTCTTATACGAGGAACAACCTTAATCCAGAAAAAGAAAAGTTTAACTTTCAACTCAAGAAAACTTCCAAAAAGACGGAGAACTTACGTTTCAAAATCTCCCATAGATTATCGGTTAAATCATTGAATCGCCTTAACTTGGCATTTTCGATAACATCTTCTATATCGCAGTCGGTACTATGAGTGGGTAGAAATTCTGCCATTTCCAACATAGCTTTGTTAATATTTTCACGAACTTCGGATATCTCGATGCCGCTGCAGCATTAAAATTAAATGTAAAATAAAAAATTTTAAAATGATTTACTTGGAAACTTACATGCCACATCGATAAACCGGTTCCCTTATGATATCAGAATCCTCTGATTTCTTGAAAGCTAATATGTCTTCCCTTATTGATATAAGTATGCGTAATTGATTTAAAAAATCATCAGTAAGAGGATGACAGCTATTCGTACGAAAAGTTTGGTTTAAAATAACATCGCAAGTACTTAAATCGATTAACGGTGGCAGTGGAGAAACGGTAGACCAGGAACAGCGTATCGTAATATTATTTTTAATTTGATAGATATTTTCTATTTTAGTTTCTATAGACGTACTCTCCACACCAACGGCAAAGAAATGATCTTTCAATAGCGATTGAGTTGTAATCGCTTTAGCTGATATAAGTCCCTTATAATGGACTATACCACGACTAAAACCTTTGCTTGTGAACTCATATTGTAGTAACAGAGTCTTCTTTATATCGTGAGGTAAGCAAAGAAACCACACAGATCCTACAGATTCCTTAGCAGCTGGACATAGCTGAAAACTCGGAGAACATATTATGCCTCTAGCATTTGCAAGACTAATACCCTTGTGCCATTCCTCGTCTAATTTCCAAGGATTGTCACAAATCAAATTTGTATCATTTATATATATATCATCATCAATAGTATCCACCGCACAATCATCCCGCAATGGACTGCCGGTCAAGTCCAGATCACCTTTGTTATTCTTCTTAATGTTTATTTTAGAAAGTGACACTGAATCAGCAACTTCCGGATTACTACGATCCTTAAATTCAACATTGTACATAAAACAAAAAAAAAAAAAATTTGTAATATTTTTTTTCAATTATTTACCTCTATATAAAAAAGAAGAATTTTTCCTTGATTTTCATCTACACCAATAATATTATTTATATAAGTTGGAGCCATTTTATAGGTGATCGTGTATTTTTCACCGTATTTGCGTAAAAGAGACTCATAAATATTTGCCAATTTTGCGGACATTTTTTTTTTTTTATATGGAAAAGTTTTGCGGCCCTCAATTTCTTGTTTATACTCTAGCGAATTGTTTTCTCTTCTTCCTTGGATGCTGAGTTAGAGTGGAGTAAGATAATGAGAAGCGTGGCTTATATGGTCTGTAGAAGATTAATACAAATATAAATACAAAAAATATAAATAAAATATAAATACAAAATATAAAAACAAAATCTTTATACTTTTATATGATTTGAATAGCTTTAATACCACAATAATAATAGCGCCTAAATTGTAAAAGGCATAGGATTGCCAACCAATTGCATTCGTTACAATCGTCAACCTTAAAAAAAGAACAAGAATTAAACTGAAAATTAACTTTCGCTTTCGTTGTTGGTAATAAGTTGAATACAAATACATTTTTCATACGTAATTAGTCCCTGGTCATAGGTTCAAAAGAATTAAATCCATAAGTGTTTGAGCTCAGAATGTAATTTAATCGAATCAAGATGAAATTCAGAAAAGGAAGCCTTATATCCTTGGTATTCTGTACATTGGGCTATCGAAACATCATCATCGTCATCTCGATTATTTATTTGTCATATTTTAAAAAATCTTGTGTCATGCTGTGCTTAATTAAATTATAATTCCATAGAGATGATAGCAAATTCACTATTGTTAGAAGTGTAAGCAGGCAACAAAATAAAAATATTATTGCACGTGTTCGATTTGTATATTTATTTAATGAAATGATCGACTTTGAAATGCAGGATTCCGATTCGGAATATTTATCAGAGATGGATTCCGAAACAGAGGTAAATAAGCATTCCTAGCAATAAAAGGCCCCTAAAAACTTAAATCATTTCTAACTTTACAGTTACAAGAAGCATTTGCTCGCGGTGATCTAAAACCGGGTCTAAACATTGAATTGCAAAAACCTAAGGAAAAAGTCAACAATGTTGTAAGTAAAAGCTATTGTTTAAGCGAATGTCTTTCCCATCATACTAATTTTGTTAATTAGTCTCGTCTTTTGGCGAAAACAGATGAAATTAAAAAAGATTTGCCTTGGCTGGAACGGATGGATATGACCAACGACTTGGCCCCATTAGCTCCTGAATTCGCTTTAGCTTTAGAAAAACATGAACAAAAGCGTGCTAACTTGTTTAAAGGCAATGCTAAAATACCATACATTCGGCCGGAGGAAGATCCCGTATTGAATGATTTTAAAAGAGAAATGCTTTTTCATCGTCAAGCTCAGGCAGCAGTATTGGAGGGAATAAAAAAATTACATGCGCTAGGTGTAAAGACAAAACGTCCTGATGACTATTTCGCTGAAATGGCGAAAACCGACGAACATATGCAAAAGGTACGCGCTAATCTAATGGCTAAGCAAGAAGGTCAAGCTAAATCTGAACGAATCAGGCAGATAAGGTTACAACGCAAAATGGGCAAATTAATGAATAAACAAGTAAAAGTGCAGCGCGAACAAGAGAAGAGAGAAATGCTAGAGAACATCAAGAAATTCCGCAAAGGCAAATTTAAAAATCTAGACTTCCTGGAAGATGCCAGAAAGCCCGAAAGTAAAACTAAAAAGACTGCCGAAAGCCGTAGAAATCGGAATAAGAAATTCGGATTTGGCGGCAAAAAAAAGGGTAGCAAAGTTAATACAAAATCGTCATCGGCTGGTTTAGAAACTCATAAACTTTCCAAAGGCAAAGCCTTCAAGGGGTCAGCCAACAAACGTCCAGGGAAGTCAAGAAGATCAAAGGCGAAATCGAGGAAATAAATTTTCTATTCAATACATCAATTTTCCGTACAAAAAATTCATTTGTTTTACTTTTCATTTTTTCTTTTTTTTAGTTTTAATCTTACCAAAATCTATTTCAGAATTATTTTTATAATCCCCTGTGGTCTTCTCTGGACTCGTTGCCTTTTCACAGTTAATCTCGGAAATTTCAGGCTCAAAACTATTTTGAAAATTTAGTTTGGTTTCCTCCCTTGTCTTTGAAGATTTGCTACTTTTGGGCATGTTCGTTGCACTGCACTTTCTTTTCCTTTTACTGCGTTTAGCGGTTTCATACGAAAACTGATCGTTCGTATCCTTGAGAGGATTCTGCCACTTTTTCTTTCTTTTTAATTCAGTTATGTCGGCAACTATTCCGGGAATTTCCCCTCCTTTAATATTTTTCTGTAGTGAAGCTTGACCACCATACATTTTCGCTAACAATTCTTGTTCTTGCTTTTCCAAACGTGAAAGCTTCCCGCTCAAATTTAAACCATGTCGCGCCCCCTTGTGGGCTGTGCGGCCGCCGCAAGCTGCAAACAGTTCCTCATCAGTCATAATATTTACTTTAGCTACTTCCACATCGGCAATATTTATTTTACCGAGGTGATCTTCTTCGATACCACCTCCTGCTTTTAAAGTAGCCGTTTGCAAAAAATTCCCATAGCTGACAGTATTATCAGGACATTTATTATTACGTCGGGCTTTTTTCAGTTTTTCTAATGAATATCCTTTGGTAGATATTTCCACTCCTTCATGTATCAAATTGAATTCTGTGTCTCCGTCATCTTTTTGTTTAACATTGACATTACTGGCTGCCTCGTTAAAAACTCTTTCCCACCAATGATTGTTGAAATCACTGGAAGCCACATCGGAACCAAAACCGGTCTTATCAAATTTAAAATTTGCTCGTAAAGCTTTCGTAATACCATTGTTTGTTTTGCCCAAGCCGTCACCTTCCTTCCATCCGTATTTCTTTAATATGTTTTTGGCAAAATCCATGCAAAAGCTAGTACCCGAGTTCAATACAGTGAATCAATTTTTTAACTTGCACAAGAAGAAGAAGAACTACTAATGGAAGAGTAATGTTAATGCAAACTAATTAAAACTGTAGGTTTCACAAAAATGCTTTTTTTTATTAAACAGTATTGCCAGACTAATTTTCTATTAGCAAAATCTTGACTTTACGTTTTTAAAAAAATTTAATTTATGCGCCGACATCTTCTTTCAAACACAAAAAGAATTTAAAGCCAATCGACAGTAGATTTATTTTATTTTGGAACACAATTATTGATAGCACAGGCGCCTAATAAAAAGCAAAACAAAAAATCGCTGTTGATAGTTTTCTTATTATGAATGATCATGGGCTTAGTGTCCTCTCAAAACGCAACACTTCTAATCCAGTTCACCTTAACCCTTGGTGTTAAAACTAACAATAAAATCAGAGTTATTTGAGCCGAATTTTTTACTATCGACCGTTAGCTTATATTCATTACAAGATAGAGTGGCCTTCCACTCACGCTATATGTCGATCGCACATATTTCAAATGACATTTTTGCACGATTTGACAGAACTTACCGGTTTATAATATCGACCATCAGAATTTATTGCAGCAAAATCGAAGCCCCATCTTATAATCCTATAATTGCGATGTCATTATTTAGAAAATATAAAGGGTGAAGGAAAATTATGGGCAAATCTGTCGAATGAATAAATTATTTTTAAATTGTCCCCTAGGACAGTGAACAGTAGAGGATTAGTGGAAATTTCAAATCAATCTTCCATTTCACCAAATCGGTTCAATTATTTATAAGGACTAAAAATATTTTTAAATTTGCTTATCTGACATTTATCATATGCCAGCATCGGGTATAAAAAAAACATTCTTGCTAAATCCATTACATTTTATTCATGAATTCTGTGTATTGTTTATTCGTTAATTGTTTCAATGATTGATTATACAGCAGTTAAGTTTTTAATGTTAATTTGTAAGAACTATTATGGGATAAAATAATGCAAGCAAACTAACGTACGATAAAAATTGTAACAAAATCTACACACAAAAAAAAAAGAAAAAACTTTGTTCAGTACTTTTCACTGGTAAATAATATACAATGTATATATATACATATATATATATATGTATAAATACGTAGACCCTTACTAAACTTTCACCGAACATAATCTGATATTTTACAAATTTCATAGAAAACCGACACCCAAGGACATTGGAGCGCGCTAATCGGATTTTCTGTTGCAAAAAAAAAAAACAAAAAAAGATTCGTGTCAGAAATATGCCGATGAAAGTTCAAGTCGTATTAATGGCGACTTAGGTTTTAAAAATTTTATTTAAAAAAAAAAAAAAAAACAAAAAAATATTTCTAGTTTCTACTATTGTGTTCATTGAAGTTTCGCTTAAAAAAAAAGTCCATGGACATGATGATCTTATCTAATAAATCCAATATTCCGAGTATGGGAAAAATATTCTTCTTTCACAGACAAATGCAAATTTGCTCGTATGTATTTGCGGCGATTCGAATATCTTCAAGTGCTTCGCCGTTAATTACTGCTGGTTTTTGTCGTCGAATGGAATTGATTGCTTACATACAACTTCAAATCTTAATTTTATTTTTCTAGATTTTTTGTTTTATTTTCGTTTTAAACTTAAATAAAAATGTTGCCTTTTGTTTTTATTACTTTTGGATGTTTTTTAAAAACAATAAAGATAGCGGAGCAGTGGTTGTTGTTGTTGTTGCTGATGTTGTTTTTGTTGTTGTTGTTGTTATAATTGATGTTATTTATAGTTGTATTTTAAGATTTAAGGTTTGCCCTACGACATATAAACACCTTAGAAAGCGAAGAGCAGCAAGAAGGCCATCATAAGACAGAACAGACCCATAGCTTCAGAAAGGGCGAAACCCAAGATAGCATAGGAGAACAATTGCTGTTTCAACGATGGATTTCTAGCGTAACCAATGATAAGGGAACCGAATACTGTTCCGATACCGGCACCTGTTTGTATTGGAAGGATTTACACGCGAACAGCCATAATAGCATATTGATATACAATCAAAAAAATAAGTAAATATATTAATAATTTATACAATATCAAGCAAAGAAAACTGCCGCTTTCCTCAATAAGAAATTTTTGTAAAATTAATTTGGCCGCTTAAAAAGTCAGTCACAGATTAGTCTGAATTGAGTTCTACTCGCCAATATCATCCTTATCATCACCAAGAAGGTAAGTAAGAGAATATATTTTTGAGTAGCAAGCATATCGCACTAAAATCGCTGGTCACAAAAGATTCCAATGCACGCGCCATAAAATGGAGTGCAGAATTTCTTGTCCTTTTGCCTCTTAATTATACAAGTTTCCTGCTAGGAAATTGATTAGTTTAAGTTCACATGCCCCTAAGAAACAACACGGGACACGTTTGAAGCGAACTTTGACCAATTCTCAGACCTTCCCGAGGCATTAGATAGAGCAATCAGATACTCGTTTGTAAGCCCCAGATGCTAGATTGTAACTGACTTAATGCGGCTAAATTATAATTTCTTATTTCATGAAAATGCAGCCTTCTTCACTAAATACATAGGTAATTCTCTGAATGATGATTAAGTCGCCTATCTTCCAATACTAACCGGAACCAGCTACACCGACCGTTGCAGCACCAGCACCAATGAATTTGGCAGCTGAATCAATGTCACGTGTGACTTGAGAGGTCTGGAATGACCTTATTTGTGGCAGTAATGCAACTGGGGTTGTGTTCTGCGCGGCCAAAGTCTGGCTTTGGCTGATAACTGCGCTGCTCAATGGTCGCAAGTATTGCTTAGTACCGTTCAGTAACTAAAGAAAACAAAGTATTATAAGAAAATAAAAAAAGATACTTTTCAAAATTGAAATTTTCTTTAAGGGTGGTTTAAGGGAAAAAATTAAAAAAAAAAAAAAACATGTTTTCTTTTACGAAGTAGAACATAATAAGTTGTAACACAAGTTCTCGACAAGCAAAAAAAAAAAAAAAAATTTATAACCGGTTATTTTGTTTTAGGGTTAATTTTTTTTTATTAAGAATTTACCACGCTCCTTCTTCCTCTTTTCTTTTTAAAATGAGAAAAGAAAAAGTATATACAATAACCTATCAGTTACCCAATTCTTAATATCTGCAACATATATATATATAATCAATAATATGAGTGAGTGTTTAGACGAGAGCATACAAAAATCACAATTATGCAATAATTTGTAAGTAACAGAGACAATGTTTTACAAGAGAAATATAAACACTATTTATAGGAATCTTCAATTGATAACTCGGCAATGAAATTAATTACTTTTATTTAGTATTGATATTAAACAATTATTCCATGGGAAAAGCTTTTAAGATTCGACATTAATGCAATAGAAGATCCTATGAGAATATACTAATACCTCCCTAGAACTTTTATTAATGCTATAATGTAACTATTCAGTGTTTGGAAAACAACATTCACTCGTTTCCCCTATTGATGATAGATAGATAGTCAGAACTTTCAAAGGCACAGAATTGAGTTTATTTTCAAAGTTAAAAGAAGCAGTTAGATATAAATAATTTTAATAAAATTATAATTTTTTTTTTTTTTTTTTGCAACACACGAGTAGCTATTAAGAGAGTTTACGAAACCTAACCTCAAACTTATGTAACGTTTTGTCTCACTCTCTCTCTTACTATACAAGTACACTTCTAAAGCGTGGTCATTGGAAATTCACCATGTCGGCGATTCTAGTGAAACTGAATGCAAAAAGAGCATTAATGATGGCACGGTATGCTTTTAATCCCCCTAACAAAAAAAAAAAATCGATTCGAGAACTTATGTAATTTTAAATTTGGAAGAATATCGAAATTTTCAATTTTTCCTGAATTATTGTAAAATAATAAAACGAAATTTGTATTTTTTACTTACAGCATTCCTAGCTACGGGGGCAATACGTGACACTGTTGATACAAACATTTTTGTTACTTTTATTTGCTATTAATTTAGGACCAGTAATAAACCGAAGCTAGCGCACCAAGCTCTGTAAGATAAAAAGTAATCTTGGTTAATTTAAAATATAATCGCATCAATAATAACAACAAATCTCTTTCATTATTTAACAAATATTCTCTTTCTCTTCTTATATCAAATCATTTAAGTAAATTTTTCGAACAAATTGTTACGTAACCATTTTGCAGCAATTTCAACCACTTTTGGCTACGTAACATATTGACATTTCTTTTTTAAGATTTATTATTTGCATATAACTGTGTTAGTTCTTTTTAACTAAATAACAATTATTTGCACTTTTTTGATGTAAGAGACTTCTGACTTTTTCCCAATTAACGATGTGGAGTTGCTGAAAGCCGCTGAACTTGATTCCAACTGACAATTTCTAAATGTCGTGTCTTTAGCTATGTCTCGTCTTCGGTTTTCGTGGAAGTTTTCCTATCTTTTTCCATTCGCTTTTTCTCACCACCACCTTACAAGATGGCCGTCAACTTCACCACTATCGTCTCTCTTCATATCGAATTATTTACACGCAGAAAATAAATCTCGTCTCATCAGAGCTTAAAGAATTTGCAACATTTTCTTTCATTAATTTATCATTTTTATATTCTTGTTAACTTCATTAGCAAAACCTTTACACTTTACTATCGATTTTATACACAGCACTGATTACTTAACACTTTGGTTGGAGCACATAAGTATTCTCAAGTTTTTCTTTTAATAAACAGCAGAACTCTTTGCGTGTACTCACTTTGAACAAACCCTGACAACAGTGAAATAGTGCCGAAAATGAAATGAGAATAACTGTAGCTAGCAAAATGTTCGCTTCACATTGTGGTGAACTGGAAATTTGACAATTCTTTTCCGGCATCTAGTATTGCCACAAGAAGAATTCATTGCAATGCAGTTATTTACAGTAATATATTATAAAATTTACTCATGTCAGTTTTTTTATTCGAAAATGATTTTAAATAAAATTAATTTTTAACAGTTTCAGAATAACTTACAATTTTTGGAGTCTTTAAGCAATATATCTGTGTATCTATTAAAAATTATTTCGACAATTTTGTTCAAATCTGATCAATATATTTAAATTGTAGTATTGATCAGTATTTAATAGTATCCAATATAAAGTTACCTGTACTTTTTGAAGAAAGGCATCTATATATTTTAACAGTTCCATAATCTGGATTTCCTTCTAAGTAGAGTAGGAGTTTCATAGCCGGCTATAAGGCGATTGCCACCTTCAATATTTCGAATTTCGAATTTTTTTTAGAAGATAATTATCAAATTTCGGATTAAAACATTTGACGATTTTATAGAGCACACTGTACCGAAAACGGATGATTAGCTAGAAAGAATTATGACTTTGAATTGTTATTCTCTTCTTATTAACTAAAACAGAATCGGAATATCAAGAATTAATGGGCCAATTGGAAAAATCGTGAATTCTATAATGTTTTAATTTTTTTACCCAAACTATTTAAGGTAATCGTATCTTTAAAGTTTTTAAATTGCGGTACTTTGGCAACACTTAGCGTGAGCAAAAGAGGTCGTGGAGTGTCTTCGTTTTATTAACGCACGATCCGGATATGTTTTAAATAGTTAAACAATTTAAAACAATCTAAAAATCACCGTAAATCAATAATAAAATGATTTAATAACATTTGAAATAATAATCGGACAAAATATGACAAGTGTGAAAAGTTTCAAGCCTTTTTTTGGTATTCGCTTCGATAGATACTGCATTATATACCATCGCCCCCGAAAATTGCATAACAGCAGCGTCAGTAAATGTGAGCAAGAGAGAGAGAGAACAAAAAAGGGGATTGATTATTGTTTGTATTGATGAAGTACGAACAGGGTGTGTTGAGTAGAAGTTTTTAAAATTCACCTCATATTCCACCTGAAACGTCTACAAGAATTCAAGCAACTTTTTATAGACACATTTAAAAAAAATCCGTCCATAAGTAAGAGTGCAAAATATATCGAGAGGGGGAGTGCAATTATCGGCTGTTTTGAAACTCATCAAAAAAATATGTATAAATAAACAATTGGTTATTTTTAAGAGAAACCTAAATGTGAATATCTAAAGACAAAACAGCGTTTCAGTTATAAATTTTGGACTGAAGTGTACTTTTCGTAATAATTATTCGCAAAAAAGCTTTAAACGGTAATAAAAAAATTTAATGCAATATAAACATATGGTGGTGGCCGGGCCAGCTTCATTTAAAATCTAAGGTAATTTAATAAGTTAAAAATATGTTTTTCACGGGACATATTTTTTTTTATTTCTTTTTGTTTTTTTTTTTATACAAGATTTCGCAAATATATGCGTCCAAATTATTCAAATTGTTAATTTAATAAGAGCGTATAAATAGAGTTTAAATCCCGTGATGTTGCTTAAATATTAATAGCTTAACATTGATTAGCCATTAATACAGAGAGCAATAAAAACAAAAATTATTCTTTATTCATATTAATAAGCACTTTAGCAAATTTTAAATTAAAAAAATTTCATATATTGTTTCTTTTCAGATTTTAGTGTCACTGAAATTTTTCACAAGAATTATATTACTATAGTCTTTAAATCGATAGAACAATTACCCACCGGCATATAACATGAATTTATAAACAAAAAAAAAAAAAAAAAAAAAAAGCAACGTGGAATTGGAGCAACTTGAATATAAGTTACATATACGTGTAGTAATATATACAAGCTGTGAGTCTGACATGATGGCATAAAATGATTTTGAAAAGCTAAAGGGTATTACAAGAATTATACATTTTAATTTCGGGGGGAGGGAAAGAAGCTGCATTATAAAGTCACCACCTCAATTGCTCAGGTGTAGCAAAGAGAACCGGAGACGCGCGGAGGGGTAGAGAAAGAGAGCAACAAAAAAAAAAAATAATCAAGTAACTACCTTAACCAACAATCTGTACACTCCGCTTGCAATTATTCGACCGAAACTACAAAAAAAAAAAAAAAAAAAAAAAAAACTATAAAACAATAGAAAGAAGCAACTGAATATATAATAAACAATAAGAAGCAAGAAAAGCAGAAATCAAATTAGAATTAACAACGTAACCAACAGTATTTGAAATATAATAAAACCAGAACGCAAAGCGTTTGAAAGAGATAAAAAATATAAATCTATACGGCGAAAAAACTATTACTATTATCCATTATTAGCCAACGAACGTGTTCGAAAGAGAACAATATATATATAATTATATATATATATAAATATATATATATATATATAAACACATAGAACAGAGAGAAACAAGAAGACATTTAGATAAATAGCAGAAACGACCTGCGTTTTCGGTAGAAGGCAAACATCGCAGCAATTGTCGGCGATTCCGCAGTCTGCTTTTAAAGGGACATGGCCGTTTTCTTGCTCAATATTTGTAAATTTAATGGCTGCGGAATCACATTTCCAAGTTTAGGCGATTTGATACAGCATATCGAGGATACACATATTGGTAAGTTGTTTAATATAAAAACCAACGCATGAATATTGTACACAAAAAGGAAGAAAAAAAAAAAAGCTAGAAGAAAAACCATACAAGTGTAGAAAAAACTGTGTAAAGTGGGGAGGTGGCAACAGCAGCAATTCAGTTAAATTCAATTAAGGGGAAAGTACCATATACCGCGTGATTAATTTATTAAACGAATTTATTGTGCCGTATCGCTGGTTTTTTTTTTTCTGCCAAACACCTTGTTTACTTTAATAAATTTTAGTAGAAAAGAAGAATCGAAAAAAATAAAGAAAAAAAGAAAAAACATGAAACCCGTGCAATGTTCATTTAAACGTAAGCGTATATGCGCGCAAGTGTGCGAACAGAAGTGTTTACATTCACGTATATGGGGTACGGTGGGGTTCATGTTTGTTGAATTAGTCGATTATATACAAGTTTGTCAGGGTTGCTGCGATGATTTTATATATATATATATATATATATATATATATATATATTGTTGGCGCTGATTTCTATACACACCTCTCTACCTCTTAGAAACGCCTTACCTTTCATTCAATACGACATATTCGTCTTATCAGCTGTGGAAAAATCAATAAAGTAAAAAGTTTTTCATATAAGAGAAAATAAAATCTCTCTCTCTCTCTCTCTCTGTCTCTTATGCTATGTGTGAGAGCATATCTAAAAAGAGATTTCGCCTGATACGTTATTGTAAACTTATTGTATGGCATTTTTCAGCTGGGCTTTGTTTACATCGCAAGTAAAATGGGATGAAATTACACTTGTCAGCTGTTCTTTATTTACACCGTCAACGGAAATGGAATAAAATTCCATTTCTCAATATTAAAGAAAATAATAAATAAATCTTAACTGTGCATTAACATAGAGCTGATAAGCAATGTGCGCATCTAACAAGCATTTGATTCTGTTATTTGATTTGTTTGCATAAGTATTTGTGTGTTAATTCATAAGAATCAAAATCAAGATCTATTATCTGAATGCTTTAAAAAGCATCTAAAACACTTTTCATCTTTATCGATTGAATGATGGTGAGGGGGGTTACTTTTATTCAACCAAAATCAGATAATTTGACTAGAATATCCACAAAAACAAATTAAGCGCACATCAACTTTTAAGAGGTTGAAATATAAAAAAAGAAATAAATAAATAAATAAATAAATATATATAGAAATGCAATAATCACAGCATTAAAAACTAGTTTTCATTTTGCGATGACACAAACAACGTTTATTTTCGAATATTTGCAAAAAGCAGTCAATACTTGTATCCTTGTGCCCGAAAGTAACTGTGCTGATGATGCAAATCATGCATCATCATCATCATCATGATGCAAATCATGCCCAATCCCATCTCCAAGTTATGTTAATTTAATTAAATTTGTCTGTTTAGATGGCGTGCTCAGCTAAGTATTTGTCAAACATTATATTCCTTACTAAGCTATCCAATAAATAGTTTCGAGACATGTCGTACTAGGTTTGTCGCTGTTAAGTACATTGATGCAAAGGTTCATCTATTTGTCTTCATCTTTACGACTTGATAGAAGTGACAGACAGATAGATGGCTAAGTCTTTTCTAAATTTTATATTAATTGAAAAGTTTGTATATAAAATAATTAAAATTTGTTTCACTTACGACATCCTCCCCCACTCCCCCCTCCTAATCCAAGAGATTGCAGTCCTATGTTGACCTATGTTGGTATCCAAGATGTAGATATAAACTTTTGTTCACGGTTCTGAATTTGCTTATTTCTTTAGGCAATTTTGGACTCTCCGCTTCATCTGCAGGCTGCAGTAAAATATTCTAAAAATATCCTAAAAATGAAATATTTTCGTTCTTAAAACTTGTATGAAAAGGTCCATCTATTAATCGGTTGATGAAGGTTTTCTCCTAAAAGCACACCTGTCCGCAAAATTGAAATTAAAAATGATTGATGAAAATTTAGAATAGAAAGACAGAAATCAGATTTCTATACATATTTTTTATGTAATTCGAACGATGAATCATGCACTCGGTATGGTAAGAAAGTTGAACCTTCACTTGATACCTTCACTTTACCTAAGGCTTATAATAAAGTTTCAATATTTGTTTTCCTTATGTGTGTGCGCGAATAATGTAAATGCAATGCACTTGTAGTGAGCAAGTCTATGTATGCATTGATTATTGTATTGAATACATAATATTGTATGTTATGTAATTAAATTCGTCACATAATCATAATCATAATTATGTGGAGCCTTTTTCGGAAATATCTTTAGTATTATTTTTATTATTATTACGTTTGTTGCGAAAAATTTCAAAACGATGTGTTGTGACATCATTATCAGAAGAATCAGAAGAAGTAATCTTGATTAAAAATATGAATGATATACATGTTAATATATATATATATATATATATTCTCTTAAGCAGATATATATTTTGATATATATATATAATTATGATTTTTGCAGATTATGATCCCAAAGTTGTTGAACAAAAAGAGCAAGCACAACCAGCATGTTTGCCGCTGAGCTATGTATTACGCTTTATATCGGATGATGCACGCAAGGAGAGCCCCTTTCTCACCAATAATGCTGCGGGCGTTGAACTCAAACGTAAGCTGGCGATTAAACATCACAGCTACAGTATGTCTTCATCAAATCGGAGTAACACGCCAACAGGTACAATATACATAATATTTTACTTCCTTATTAAAATAATCTTTATATGCACTTGTATTTCGCACCAACGAAGGGCAACGAAGTCTACAAGAAATTTCATTTGGGATTCATTTTAGTTTTTAGTTAACCTGTAATTGAAACCTTGAAAACCTTGGCTTTCGGGATTCCCCGTGCAACAGGAAGGCGATCAAGGTTCTTTTTAGTCTATCTGAATTTCGAATTAAACGTTTTTCCGAGTTCCCCAACTTCCCCAAAAAAAAACTTCGATTTCGATCCATGCGTCTTTTTCTTTTTTTTTATTAATATTTCTCACCTGGGTTTCGTGTCGTTTATTAGTAAACCAATAAATTAATTAATTTTTACCTTGCGAGTACCTATCTTGTGGGCATGGGCACTTAACTGTGGGCGTATCGAGGGAACCAGTGCGATCATTTCAGCTTTCAAATTGCGTTCACTGTTCGTGTGTTACATATTTCCGATCCATATATCTGCTATTGCTTAAAAGATTTTTCTTTTTTTCGACAATTCAATTCAATTCAATGATCTGCCCCCCCCCTCCTCCCCTTCCCACAAAAAACTTTTGTAGTTCGGAGCTCCTAGCCCACGACTTAGCTAAAATGTCACTGCACGTAGTTTTCAGGAAAAACTAAAAGTTCCCTAGACTGGTGACTATCATAGAAACCATTTGCGAAGTCATCAAAGATCCCAACTAAGGCGAATATAAGGCGAAGAAAGAGGCCTTATCGTTTAATGCCGCAGATTGGTTTAATCGAAGTTGTATTAGCTTTTATTACAAGGAGGAATCAGTCAAATCAGTTCCCTTGAGTTCATGCATACGGCGTACGTTTCCCACAAGGACAAATTAGTTTTCTCGTTGCTCGAAATCGGTCTTAATATGCTAAAGAAGTTTCACTTGAATCAATTGTCGTTTAGTGCTGCAAAAATCTTATCATTGAATTTCGGATAAGGGCAACAAGTTTATATATATATATATTTTGATTAATTGTTTTGTTTTTGTTTTTTTTTGCAGGCAGTGAAATGGATGAAGATGAAATGGTTGTTTCCGAATCAGAAGACAGTAATGATTCTTGGACAACCGAAGAATTCAGTTCCGAGTTCATAATGCGCTATGGCAGCAGGTGGGAATTGGCTCTGCTATCTATGTTTTTACACAATATTATTTAAAATAGAGATTAATTTTTTTTTAATGTTATTGTTAATTAAATTTGTGCGTGATTTTTGTTTAAAAGGCATTCCGGATCTGGCAGCAATGGCACACCCGGAAATGAAAAACCATTTGCATGTCCTGTTCCGGGATGTAAGAAACGCTATAAGAACGTTAATGGTATTAAATATCATTCAAAGAACGGTCATAAAAAGGATGGAAAGTAAGTATTTTATATTTGAAAACGATACGGAACTCTTTGTAAAACCCGTCTCTTACGAAACACCCTACATTCTTATATTCTTCTAAATACTAACAATTTTGTTGTATATAATTGACATGCGATTAGTAGGATAACTCGAATAATTCGAATAGATTTTTCAATTTTTTCAAGTTCCTCTATTTGTATATGAGGTTGTCAGGAGGTCAAAATTTACAATTCGCATATTTTTTTTTATTTTCTTGTTTATTACTGCTGCGTAAATGCCGATATTAATGACCGACTCTTGACTCGATTTCTCGACAGTTTTTAAATTGAAATATTTATTCTAGATATTTACATTTCTGTTTTCTTATATATTTTATAGGGTACGAAAGGGTTATAAATGTCATTGCGGCAAAAGCTATAAAACTGCCCAGGGCTTGAAAAGCCACGCATTGGTGGCGCATAATTCATCGCCTGAAAATGTAGTTTCAACTCAACATGTCGGTAGCGTACTCAACACTGGCGGTATATTGTTGCAGCGCAGCACATCGCCATCCCAATCGTTGGGTTCATTAAGTCCATCGAGTATCAGTAACATGTCGAGCAGTGCAAGCAGTTGTCACGGCAGTAGCGGAGGTGGTGGTGGCAATAATGTCAACAATGGCGGTACGCATTTGCTGCAGCACTTTTCAAGCAGCAACAATTCGAATGGCTGCATAGCGCAAGCTATTATACAGCAGCAGCAACAGCAGCAACAACAACAACAACAACAACAACAACAATATAATTCTACTGCCAACACTCATCAGCAACAAGTTGTGAATGCAGCAGCTGTTGGTGCAGTAACACCAATACAGACTACAGTTGCAGCAGCAACATCTACTACAGGTAATGGCAGCAATTTGCAATTGCGCAACACTATTAATTTGGTGTCATTGAAAGCCAACGGTGGCAGCAATACAGCAAACTGTGTAACCGCAACAGTAGCTAAAACTGCGGCTGCTACCAATTTACTGGCTGCCAATGCCGCTGCTAGTAAAATTTTAAAATTGGCTACTAATGTCGCCGCAGCAGCGGCTACCAATAGCGGCAGTAGTAGCAGCAGTAATATTGTAGAGCAACAGCAACATCAATTTAATGGTAGTGCTGCTTGTTTACAAAACAAACTTCAACAGCAGAGCATTACAACGGCTACAAGTACTGCAACACCGACAAAAATTACTTTACCGAACTTGGTTAATTTAGGTATTTTAACACCGGCGACATCGCCTACCAAAACCACTCAATCGTTGACATTCACTAATCAGCAGCAACACCAACAGTCGTTAAGTAATGCGCTTTCTAGTTTAACTACGAATACATCAACACATTTGTTGCAACAATCACAGCAACAACTACAACAACATCAGCATTTAAAATCAATACAAAGCAATGCGAATAATAATGTCAACAACAACAATAATAATAATAACTGTAGCAACAATCACAATAATAACGGAATCGCAACGAATAAAAATAGTATTTTGTTGGTAGAGCAACAGCAACAGCAACAAACACAGCAAACGCAGCAACAACAACATCTTCCTTTAACTCCTATTAGTCCAAATAATGTAAGTGTGCAACAAAAACAAAACGTGGTCGCAGTAGCCAGTGTATTAAATGCAACCATGCAACAGCATAAAAAGCAACAGCAACAACAGCATTCACAGATTGTTGGCAATATTCATTTAGCTCAGATTTGTAGCAACGGCAATAGTGCTAATGCTAATAAACAGCAACAGCAAACGCAGCATATAACTGCGGCTAATACACCGCCACCGTCGAATTCCAATTCGCCCACTGTGAACAATACCAGTGTTGGTAGTAGCGGCGGCGGCGGTAGTAATGTTTGTCCTTCAACGGATGTTGTCGCTCTAACTGTTGCCGTTGCTGATGCTGGTGTCGGTTCGATTAATGAGGAGACGTAGCCTATACTAAAGAAATTATTAATGCGTCGTAAATTTAAATAGACATTTAAACAAAAATATTTTTTAAATTGATAAAGCGTAATGCATTGTTGTTGTTATTGTTGATCAACAACCTCCCAAACTGATTAGGCGGCAGGCATAAGTAAATACTAACAGTTTCCTCTTACATCCTAGCAATTTATATATATTGAAAAAAAACAAAAAAAACAAAAAAAAAAAAATTTCGAAATTAAAATTTTTTTCCACACGTATATATCGACCTAATGTTATCCCTGAGAAATTCAAATTAATTAATATTCGTAATATTGAATTTCATAAATTTAAAACGAAATATTTAATTTCATAAATTTCAACTTACATACGTACACATACCGCACATAAATTACAAACACCCATCATTTCGATTACTGATTGAAAAGGACTTCAGATAGAGTGGCTTAACAAGATAACCTTACACTACTTTTCCTTAACCGCTTTTTATACTCACCATGAAGAAGAAGGGGCCATGTTTCTTAGCATTTTATAGATTTATTTAATCAATTTCCGAGCTGACAACCGATGTTCGTTTACCTGTTCAAATGATGATTACAACCTGGAATGTTTGCCTAGAAGAACAGGTCCATTTCTTACAGTTATTCAATTGAGCGCGAAAATTATGTCAATCGATTGAAAATCGATTTTGATATATTTGGTATGTTCCGTCTGGCGCTATTGTCCTACTCTGTTGCTTAGTCTTAAACTAAAAAAGGCGCATCTATTTATGAGCAGGGCTATCATAAATGACACTCCAACCGCATCGAAGGAGAACGTTTGTAAAGGATATGCGGCTTTTCGTTTCGAAACAGCGGTAGGACTTCGAACTTATTTAATATATTTAAGTCGAACAAGTTGTGCTTAAACAGAAATCACCTGCGTGCGCTCATCTAACATTTCTGGTGCACAAGTTTCCATAGAATATATTTTGAATGAAAAAATTGCCGAACAGCAGTTAAGTAATCATGTGTTAAGGATCATGTGTTTTCCAAATGACGACAACAACAAGCCCTAGGCACAGATGGATATTGAAAATGGGTTTTTTTTTTTTTTTTTTGCTTTTTCATCTTATCGATCAGAATTGCATTTTTAATTAGCAATTTTTACTTAGGGTACGTTAAGTAAGAGTAAGCACTCCATTGAAGCTCTCTCTGAAAACATCTGCAGACTGGTAGATTATTATTCATTAATTAAATTATTATTCATTATTAAATTTTGTGCAATATTCATAAATCTTTACGTATTTACTGTAAACATTGTTTTCTATATATTTATTCATTTACGTCAAGACGTGTACCATGCATTGTATTTTACTTTAATTCCTTGGTAAATGACTGTCGACCTTAAATTAGATTAGTTTTTTAACGCTGTTATTATTATTTATTAATATATTCTCAAAACTTCATTTACACTCCTTATATTATGTATGAATTATTGTTAAAAAAAAAAAAAAAAACAAAAAAAACAAAAACAAAAAACTGTTGATCTCTTATACAAACCTATAATTTATTATTATTGGTTATAAAGTTAAAGATAAAAATCGGATTATACAGAATTAATTTTGTTAACCCTTTTCTCTCTCATTATTTATATCTTATATCTTATCTTATTATTTATATAGACTTTTTTCTCTTATTATTTATATAGA
>KK502620.1:81901-122610 GCA_000688735.1 Glossina austeni
AAAAAAAAAAAAAAAAAAAAAAAAAAAAAGCTTAAAATAAAATGCAACCAGTTTTATCTCCAATTCAATAAATTTTCTTTACCTTTAACTCTCCAACTAAAAAAAGTGGTCTAATGAACATGAACTCTAAAATAAAAGCGAAAACTAAAAATAAAAATTAAAGAAAAAAAAACAAAAAAAAAAATTTAAGGATTGTGGTAAATGGAAAACAAGCTGAAGGCTTTGGTTAATTTCAATCATTTTATATATGTAATATATATTAAATTTATTTTCTACTTGCGAGTAAATTTAATAACGCTGTTGTAGAATTTAATGAAGAATAAAAAAAAAAAAAAAAAAAAGATTTTTTTAGCACAAGTCTTGCAATTGAAATTTTTTTTTGTTTAGCGTTATCAATTTTTGAAAGTGGTTTTAAATTTATTTTGTAAACAATTCTCTTCGTCGTGTCTTGCAACGTCAAAGTTGTTTAAATAACTTTTAGTCCCATATAAAAACTTGAATAAAAAGAAAAAAAAATTGGATAAAACAGTTTATAATATTTTCGAAGTGACCCTAAGGGAATTACAGCAAATAAAGTTTCGAACGTCAAATAGGGAATCGATACCTAACGAACGCTTTCTCCTTGGAACTGGAATTAACTTGGGAAGAAGAAAATGTACTCCCACCTAACTATATCTTTTCGGAAAGTTTTTGATATCAAATAAAATATTTGAGACATATAAATATTTCTACTCATTTCAATACATTTGACTTTTTGCCCGTTCTTTAAAGAGGGTACTGCACTATTTATAGCCTTATAGCTAATCCAAATCAGAATCGAGCATTTCTTAGTGAAATAAGCGACAAGAAAACCTTTTTTCTTACAAGTATTTCTAGTTCTTTACTGAAGGCGTACGTAGGGTGTACGCGGGTGGTTTACTTTTAGCTTCGATTTTTGGGAAAGCAAAAAACAAAAATAAACTATAAACAATTATTAAAGATCATGGCTTAGCAGGCGACTTTAGTCGTTACCCCTCTAAATACTCATTATTAACAAAAGCTTCCTTAGGTAGGCGAACGAAAGTAAAGTGTTTTTCTTCAATGTATCTTTAAAGGAACACCATATCCTTCATTTCCTTCTTTCACGTTGTAATGTTTATTTGTAAACATAAGCGACGTTAACAAATCTTTGCCAAGTTAATATATCTAAAGTATTGGTTGCTTATCTCGCTTTCGAGTCTATAAATTATTTTTATAATAATTATATAGCATAGTCCTCTCGTGGCAAGACAATTAATTGGCAGTAGTGACTATTATATTAGGCTTAATATGCGCTTTCTTCAAACTTAGGTTTAAATTTTCTTACATAGTTTCGATATCTCGATTTGAGGAGTTAGATAAGCTTTCTTTTTTTTTCGTACCACAATTCCTTAACTGCACTACATAATAAATGCCAATTGAATTAAGGATTAGTTTTTGTTTCAAGAGTCTCGTCGTTCGATGCAAAATGAAAATGAAAAAGAAAAATTTTATATATTATTCAGTGTTACTTAAATGTATATTCGAGAATAAGTGTCTGTTCAAAGTCAATGTTGTCATCAAGCAAATGTTAAAAATGAATTCAAATAAGCTAAACTTTTGGAGTTTTTTTTTATTTTTTATTTTTTTTCTTGCATCCCATTCTTGCGTAAAACTTTGCGAAATAATAAAAAATGGCGGCTTAACGATGATTTAAATCGCAAAAAATCGTAATTATATAAATAATTTGATTACATTTTTAAAAATTTACCGCTTAAACTCCGCGATATTTCGATGCTTACTTGACATCATTTTTTAATATGCATTATATTAGAAATAAATGACTATAATCACGAAAATTATAGAAAAATCAATTTTATATATTTAATCATCTTATATAAGACTGCTGTTAATTTTTTTTTTTCATATTTTTTTTTTCTTTTTTCGTTTTTTGTTTTTATTCATAAATACTTGTATAATAAATGTATTTTTTTTTTTTCCAGAATTATAGGTAATGTGTATTTATTAAAATTATATATACATATATGAAATACGAAATAAAATGCGATTGTATATGTGTACTCATGTAAACACACAAAGCGTATAATGAATAAAAGTAAAATGAAAAATAACACAAATAAAAAAAGAAAAGTTTTATATTGCAAAAGATAAAACTGGCATACCGTGTACGCATGATTCGTTCTTGTATATTTAATCAGCGGCTTACTTGACTCAATGCGACTGGATTTAATCACAGCAAAATTGAAATAAAAGTTTTTCTTTAAAAAAGGAGGATATAAAAAAAAAATAAATAAATAAATAAAAAATAAACATCAGGAACTTTAAATTTAAAATAACCGAAAAATGTATTTAGTTGTAAGGGGGAAAAAAAAGAACATGCAAATAGAAGTTAATAAAAACATATTTAGTAAAAATGTATTACTTTTTGCTTTATGTGATCTACTCTATATATATATATAAATATAAATATATATATATATATATATATATACATAATATACGTACACATATACTTAAATATGTCTATATATTGTGCGAATTACATGATAAATAAATTTCTTCTAATGAAGAAAAAACTCTTGCAATTTCTTTCTATCTGTAAAAATGGCTATGAGAGCAGCAGGGTTTTTAAAAAAATCTTAAAAGTCTGCAAATCATTATAACAATAATCAAGGACTGTAGCTAGGAATTTGATTACGTCCGTTCGATAATATCCGAATATCTTTTAAAACAAAATGTTGTCCCTTCATCATAGTGTTTTTGATTCGTTAATATTATTTTTTTATAGTGACTTGCCGAAATTGTTGAATATTTGAACTTTTCACGAAACAACGTTCATATTGTTCTCTTATCAAGTAGGGTGCTATAGGTGTGTTCGCTTATCAAGTATAGGTGCATGAGAATTAGAAACGATCGATTAAATTGTAATTCAAAAAAATTAAAATACGTTGTTGAAGAATGCAAAGCAGTTGAAATGTCGAAAGAAAGTAATATAAAAGAATTTCATTACCTCAAAAGAGAAAGCGAACACATAATAACGTACGATATATACATTTCTGAGCCAATCTCATAGAACGATTTTAAAAATAGATGTGGTTCGTCCCCGTATTTACCTTAAAAAAAAACCGAATGCTGATGTAAATTCCAAAACGACGGAATAAATTGTAACTAACAAAAACGTTTCCGAAGCAAATTATAAAATTTTACCTTAACAAGCAAATTAGAATATATTTTTCACTTTATTACTTATACGCTTAAATTGAAAAGTATTTTGTTATTTCTAATATTTATCCTTTATAATATGCGGGGATTTGTAACCATCTGTGAGAGTGCTTCGTACAATATACTGATTCGGTTGTAACAGTGCAGGAAAGGCATAAAGTGTTGCCTTTGTTTTGGTGTTAAAATTCAAACGCAAATAAAAGTGTGGGAATTCGAGATTTGGTTGATGGAAGGTCGTGCCAATCTAAAAAGAAAAATTTAGACAACCAAAAAAAAACCTACAATTGTAATTGATGTAAATATTTACCAGGGCGTTGTGTAATATCGTAAAATTGGACAACTAAACGTCTTTGCTAGAGTTGTTAAATGCCCATAATTCCCGCTAATATAAATTTCATATTTGTTTTCTTCACCATTCTATTTTTTTGACGCCAAGACCGCAATATACGTATTGATCTTTTCCAATAATTGCCGATTGCCAGTAGTATTCGCTTTTTGTTGCAATATGTACAAAGTGTTGAAATCTTTTTGATCATAAGCCGTATCAGCAGCTTCATCGTAAAGTCTAAAATCATTTACTTATACTGTCGTTATATTAAAAAAACAGAATTAGTAAATTAGGACATACCCTGCCCTTAAATACCAATACGATTTACGATCTTCGCGACATTTAAGTATATATTTGCGGGCTTCCGTTAAATTGTTTTGTTTTAGGCAAACCTCAACAAACGGTTCGTATCCTATTGGACTCTTCTTGCTTTTCGAAAATTTCTCTAAATCATCCCACTTGTATTTGTTAGATAAACTTATAATACGTAACCACCAAAATCTTACCAAGAAAAAGAAAAAAAAAAAGAGTTGTTAAATGCATAAAATAATATTTTTTACCTTCATTTTTGGCATTTTTACCTTCTTTCTGGCACTTTGAAGTCGTTTTTCACTTTTTCAGCTTCTTTCATTTCTCCCAACTCTAATAATTTCTCTATTGTACTATGTACAGATAATCGATAAAATGGAATGTGGCCATAAATGCTGGTATATTTGTTGGTTAAAGCTTTTTGCAATTTCATTAATTTATTAGTATCTGAGCAAAGTTCTGCTTCAACGTTCCGACGACCCTGAGTATAGCTATTAGCTATAATAGGCAGATTTGATTCAAGACTATCGGTTTCTAAAGCATTCTTAAAATGATATTCTGCGATGGATTTGTGATCATCTTCGGTATTATAAATATCATATAAAGCGGTACGGCTCCACTCGTTCATGATTTTCTTATAAATGTTCAAGGCCATGGGATATTCTCGTATAATCATCTGAAAACAGAACCTAAGTAACTAAGTATTCTATTACTTTTGACTTAATATAAAAAAGATAATTACATGAAAGTTAGTGAGCATCATTTTCTTTTTAATTTCCATTAAAATGGAAGCCACCAATTCAGTGTCTCCTGACTGAGTTGCACTTTGCACAGCTCGATCATATTTTCCCAATTTAAGCAGAAGAGGTATTTGCAAAAAGGCTCTAGGCTCCAGCTCCAGCAACTAAAATGTACAGTTTGTTTTGAGTTTTTTATAAAATAATATAATATCTAGAGGTGAACACCTTAATAGCTAGTTCGTCGCGACCGGCTGCATAAGCTTTTTCGGCAATATTACAAAACGATATACCTTCGATCGATGGATTCTTAAACTTTTCCGTAATTTTTCTGGCCACTTCATTATCATCTAAATACGTCAGATATATTCTATTAGTAAATAAATATATAAGTTTTGTTTAAATTTTTTTTACTTTTGTCGTTCATCACTTTATGAAAAGCCCAGTGCTCCAAAATCCAGGATTCCGGAAGTTTTAAATGTTTGGCTACCTGAATGGCAATGGCATAATGTTTTCGAAATACTAGTCGTGCCAAAATAACTTCAGGTTTTAAATGCTGAAATCTATACAAAAAATATTGATTCAGTCGTCTCGTCGCTTTTTGTTTTCTCATTTCTCTTGATAATTACTGTTTAATTGTTAAAGGCATAGCGATTCTTGGATGTCGTAAAGTATTTAAAACTCTTAAAATACGTAACATTTGTACGTGCTTGTCCGGATTATGAGATGCTATAAAACCTTTGCCAAAGTAAGACGTCTATAAAGATATTTTTTTAATTGCATTTATCCTTATTAAGTAATGAGTACTTGGAAACTATATATACCCGCATTAAACTTTTCTGAGTTATAGTGCAAAACTCGTAACCAGCCGCCTCTATGCATTCATCTACTGCTGCATCCATACGATCGCGAAATAAACTTAAATATTCATCGGCTTGATAGGATTTCTCTTGAAACTTTTTCTGAGCTTCAAATAAAAAGCTTGATGGTTCTTGACTGTTGATTGCAAATATGTTTTGAACGCATTTCGGCAGCTTTTGTATCATTTCATGGGAATTATAAGTTAAAATTCGTACTCCATCCATTTCTGACACCAAATATATCGCGTTATCATAAGTGAAAAGATTTTTATCACCATTCCTATTTACCACCAATAAAAATGAAGGATAAGCAATTACAACAGCATCCGAACCTGTTTTATCCGCATTCATAATCCATTCAATTTGTTTTGGTATATCTTTGCGGCCAGTGTCAAATTCGCAATATTTTTCCTTCATATCAACATTGCCCATCCATAATACACCTGTATTAGTGTATAGGGCCAAATTTTGATGATCATATGATACGGCAATGAGCAGAATGCGTTCAAAAGATTTGTCTATTAGATTTCGCGTAATAGATCCCAGAGATTCTCCAGGAAATAATTTAATTATTTCCCGATCGCGTCCTAACAAACAATAACTATTACGGTCCTCGGTAACCAATTCCCAACATGAACATTCAGAAGACGATTCTTAAGCAAAACGAAATCAAATTGATTTCCTTCTATTTAAATACTATTCAGTTAACCTACTTGGCATTTCGGGTAGTAAACGTGAACGAAAATCTTTGGTATTATTGTGCTTTAGGAAAATACGACCGTTTGTTGTCATTACAGCTACCCCAGTTCCTGTAGATGATTGAAAGATTTTTGCATCCAAAATTTTGGTTAAACTGGCTTCTTGGCCCATGCTATACGATTCTTTCTCTTGACCAAATATGTCATAAATAAATACTAAAGCATCGTCCTGTACACATATCAGTTCTTCCATATCTGACCAACCCATAGAAATGAGTTTTCCATGATTCCACTAGTTCGTGGAGAAAATTTTACTAACAGAAAATGGGAAGTTCTCTTAACGTATTTACCCATATTTTACTTAGCTCTTGTCCAGCTGTATCGAATATGCGAATTACAGGTTTCGCGGTGCCTTTAATGGGTACAATTTGCTGAGGATCTCGAGTAACAGCTATTGGACCGCCATATGGCGCACACACCACTTTCATATATTCCAAATCCAGATCTATGGGCCAATCAGGCGTATGTAAATCAAATTTTCTAGTATTTTTAAAAAAAATGGAAGAATAATTGACAAGTATTATCACATATTTTTATTGACTATTTACCGGTAGGTATTTGGTTGTAAAGTAAACCAGTCTCCCGTATTATACATGATCGGCATTTTGTTTTTGTTTTTGTTTGCGAAAGCCTTACAGAAAAATTCTATAGAAATTATTTATTTATTTATTTATTTTTTTTTTTTGGGTTGTTGGGAAGAGATGGAGAAATTAAAGACAATTTGAAAACGGCGACATCAGCTGATTAACACTAATAATAATCATCACTGGGGTTTTGTAGGATGCAAAAAGTGCAACAATGCAAGCGTAAAGCTGAAAATTTTGTATTGGCATTACAAGAAGAAGGTAACGAAAAGGAAAATCATTAAAGTCAACAATTTGTTTGTTTGTACGTTTTGACACGTTTCGTATCTTTTACAGTCAGGAATTTTTATTTAGTTGTGCTTATTTTTGCGAAAAAGGGCTTTTCGTAGTTAGTTCGTTTAAGACGAGAGAATTATGAACGATACAGAAAATGCCGTGGCCGAAGGCGTGGATGCCTTAACCTTAACCGTGACCGAAGGCAATAAAGATAACGATGTGACAGTAGCTACGGAAGTAAATGAAGAGCAAGAGGATATTGTAAATCCTTGGCATGTGACTAGCACGAATGAGGCTGGCATCGACTATGACAAATTGATAAGTTGGTCATGAATGTCATCTGGTGGGATGGACATAATTTATGAAAAATTATTCTTACAGAACGTTTTGGATCTTCTAAAATTGATGAAGAGCTTATAACCCGTTTTGAAAAACTAACCGGCAAACCTGCTCACCATTTCATACGACGGGGCATATTTTTCTCTCATCGTGATTTGCATACAATTTTGAACTTAAAAGAACAGGGAAAACCGTTTTACTTGTACACCGGACGGGGTCCCAGTTCGGAATCCCTGCACTTGGGTCACCTAATACCCTTCGTTATGACAAAGTGTGTATGCAATTATATTTTTCAATCCTCTTTATTATTTATATCTTCCTTTAGATGGCTGCAGGAAACTTTTGATGTACCCTTGGTTATTCAACTGACCGATGATGAGAAGAGCTTGTGGAAGGACTTAAAAGTTGATGATGCTATTCAACTAGCTCGGGAAAATGCTAAAGACATAGTGGCTATGGGCTTTAATGTAGAGAAAACATTCATTTTTAATAATCTAACATTTATGGGGTAATTGAACTTGAATGTTATCGCGCTCAATGTAACTTCTTGGTTTATTTTATTAGTCAATGTCCTTCCATGTATCAGAACATTATACGTATACAAAAATGCGTCACTTTTAATCAAGTGAAAGGCATTTTTGGTTTCGGCGATTCGGATGTTATCGGTAAAATTGGTTTTCCTGCAGCGCAAGCCGCACCTGCCATTTCCAGCACATTCCCGTTTCTCTTTGGCAACAAAAAAGTACATTGCTTAGTGCCTTGCGCCATTGATCAAGATCCATATTTCCGAATGACTAGAGACGTTTCCCCAAGATTGGGCTACCCAAAGTGCGCTCTTATTCATTCCAGTTTTTTCCCGGCTCTACAAGGGGCCAAATCAAAAATGTCGGGAAGTGAGCAAAATTCTGCAATATTTCTAACTGATACGTCCAAGCAGATAAAAAATAAAATCAATAAATATGCCTTCTCTGGCGGCCGTGGTACTATAGAGGAGCATAGGGCCATGGGTGGCGTGCCCGAAATCGACGTCGCTTATCAATTGCTAAAGTTCTTCCTAGAAGATGACGCGAAGCTAGAAGAGGTTCGAATAGCCTATAGCAAGGGCGAGATGTTAACTGGCGATTTAAAAAAATTAGCTATTGAGGTAAAATTTATTTATTTATTTGGATTTATTTTTTAATAGTAAAAATGGTGAAATTAAATGATTTAACTTTAGACCGTTACACCAATTGTGGAACAACATCAGGTTGCTCGTAAACTTGTTACCGATGATTTGTTGGATGAATTTATGAAAATTCGACCTTTAAATTTCAGTGGAAGCAATTAAGTTAAATTAAATCCACTTACATAAAAGAGAGAGAAAGAGATTCAAGATCACATTTAGGCTTGCGCGAGATAAAATGAATTGTTTATTAGTGAAGTTGAAATTATTATAAATTAATTATTGCATTTGCTTAAATATAAGTTTGAATTATGATAGAAGAACTTGTGTCTTCGTATGTATATCGTTTATCTACACTGAAGTCGGCATTAAAATCAACACGTAATCTAAATGGAGACTATGAACTCCACTGTAAATTGCCAACTTATCTTGGGCATTTTTGTACGCATATTCAACATTATCGCTAAAGTCGTGTCAATCATGCAGTAGCTTAATTGCTAGAACCTTTTTCTATAAATAAGTTTTTATTAAATCTGGAATCATCTCAACCGAGGTTTTTCTTCTTTCGTTAAAAAAGACAAACATCACAGAATTATTGCTGATACTTGACTCATTACCATTAATTCACTTTCAACGTATGGCTTGAGACATATGGAGTGGGGTGACCATCAAGGTTAATTCGGCATCTTTAAGATTTGCTCCACGCAAATTTGCCTCTTGCAAATCACTACCCGACAGATTACAACGTTCTAAATCGGCTCCGGCCAAAACCGCGGCCCGAAGATTACAATTCTTCATGTTTGCGTCTTTAAGATTGGCTACTCGCAGATTGACGCCAGCCATATTAGAGCTTTCCAGGCAAGCGCCTTTTAGATTAACGCCCTCTAAATTAGTTCTTAAGCCCGAAGGATCTTCGAAATTGCAACCACGGAGATTGGCACCTTCCATATTTGCACATAAGCCTTTCACCGATACCAGCTGAGAACATTCTAGATTAGCAAATGCCAAATCAGTTCGCTCCAAGCAACAGTATGTTAGATTCGCGTGCGATAGATTACACCGTTGCATGCAGGCATACTAAAAATTTAATGAATTCATTTTTAGGCAAACGGTATAGATCGTTTGTGCATATATAAACCTTGAAATTTATATTCCTAAAATCTAATTTTCGCAAATCGGCTCCAGCTAAGTTAACACCCTGGAAACGCAACTCGGTTAAATGAGAAGTTTGTATCAGAGCTTTAATCACATCTCGTCGAGTAAGAGGAACATTATCCAGTGGCTGATTGGCTTGCATAATTTGACTCTCTAATTGGCTAACAAGACATTCAAGGCCAAAAAATTTCGCTTCTTCCAAAACGCCTTCCAAACTCACATTAGGATCGACTATAAGCTGACCATGGCGAAGATAATTAATAATAGGCTCAAAATAATGAGGACTCCGATCTATCAAGTAAGCACCCTGTTCGTCTTGATTGCTGGGTAACATGGCACCATCTTGGGAAAACATGCGCGCCAACATACTCTCCGGTTCTTTACTTACAAGTGTCCATATAGTGGTTAAATAAATTTTACCACCAACATTAAGTTTCACCCATTTTGATGAAGGGAATGCTTTACTCGTCTCTACCACAGCAGACTTCAACTCGGAGTTATTACTGGAATGCTCTGAAGTACTGGATGGATCTGTGTTTTTATTTTTTTGCAAATTAGAAATACTTGTGGATGCCTTATCAATTTCGAAATTCATTATATATAGAGATTTTCTATGTGTTTGAATTAAAAATGAAAGGAAGACACCCGACAAGAAAATTCGCAACTTTCTTGCAAGATTTTTGCTACCAGCTGGATATATTTTTTGTGATTCTTATTACTGATAACGATTTGTCGAAGTAGTCTGGCCACTTGATTTACTTTCGTTTGTTTCGTAAGGTAACACTGCTGTCATTGGGACAGACGCTGGAGGCATTTTCAAAAAAAAAAAAAGTTCATTGTTGTGTTACCAGAGATACGAGTGATTTATATATATTTCTTTAGAAATATTTTTTTGTGCATGAAAATTTCCAATTTAGAAGGATTTTAATATATTTTTGCAAGTTGGGTAAAAATGTTTGTGAAAGAAACGTGTCCAGTAGCAAAACTTGGAAACAAATGGGAATTTTCAAACGCCGTGGGTTATTTTATTAAGAAAGTTCGAGACGAAGATGGCCGGGTAAATGAATTAAAAAGCCAAGAACTGCTAGCTACCGCGGAAAATCCTCGCATAAAACATCAAGAGGAAACAACTGAAATTTGCCGGGAGTTGCGAGACATAAAGCGAAATGAAATTTTGCAAGAAAGAAGACGTAAGCAATTGCAGTCAAATAGTCATGAGTTGCGATTATTACAAGCACAAATCCGTTCGGCGAAGGTATCCCAAGAACTTATAGGCCAAAAGGAACGCCTTGAGAAACTAAAAAAAGAGGATATGAGAAAAAGGCGTGAAGAAAATGATAAATGGGCGGAAAAGTGTGAGAAAGAGAGACAATTGGGTATAAAAGAAGCGGAAGAACGACGTCAATATAGAGTTGAATTTATGTCAGGATTGAAAGGACAAATCGCTGAACAGCAACAGCGTCGCCTGAAGGAATACGAGGTTATATTGAAAGATCGTGAAGAAATCCAAAATCGTTTGCGGCAGATAGAGAATGAAGTAATGGCCGAGAAAAAAGCTGCCCTTCGTTATCGTGATAGATGTAAGGTTGAAATGGATGAATGCATGCGCAACAAGATTTTGCAAAAGCAGCTAGAGAAACAAACGAATAAAGACGATTTGTCGAAATTTTTGGCTTACAGCGATGAGCGTGAAGCATTAAAAAAACGAATTGAAGGGGAAAGAAAACGTTTACAAGAAGAAAGGCAGGCTTTAAGTGGCCGAATCGGAGCGCAAATAGAACGCATTGAAAATGAAAGACAGCATCGTGAGGAAGTTTTGCTTTCATTACTTATCGAAGAACGCAAGGCTAAGGAAGATGCAAGATTCCGTCAGAGTTTAGAGAAGAGCAACGGACAACGCGCGAGACTACGTTCTGAATTAGAAATTTACTGTAATTCAGCAAAGCCGGAGACAGGTTTTCAGCGAAAAGAAGAAGAACGCTTATTACACGAAGAGCGGATGCGTATTCAAAGGAAGAACGATGAATTAGTTCGCTTAGCGGATGAACGACGTCGCAAAGAAATCATGGAACACACCAAAAGTTTACAAACTATTATTGATGTCCGACGACGCGAACGTGTCGAAAATGCAATTGAAAAATTGCGCGAGTCCGAGCGCTTATTTAACTTACAAAAAGAAATGTAAGGAAGGACTGGTTTTTACAAGCAAGAAAATACATTAAATTTTGTGTTTCGTTCTTTTTTTTATAGGGATAAAGAAATTGAAGAGGAACGTTTGCGATTGCTACGCTCTCAACCGCCGGAAATTTTGCGCTACTTACCAACAGGTGTAATACGTCCATCAGATCGCGAACTTTTAAATTTACCCGGCAGGAATGATTCTTAAAAAATTGATGCGGTTTTATTTATATATATAATATATATATATATTTTTATGTAACATATATTTTTATATAAGTGAATGCTCTTTTGCGTTCAAATATAATTCTTTACTACAAACATTTGAAGGCGAACAATTGGATATTATATATTCTATACTTCCTATCCTTCCTACCGCAGGAAAAAAAGATGAGCAGACGGAAATGAAATCACCGTTAACCCAGCGTATACGTTATTATATATTATACTTCCGTCGGTCGGTGATGGGTATAAGAAACGCTTTTTACAACTTTTTTTTATATAATATAATTTAATTAAAATAAATTATTTAAAGACTATCATTTGCTATCATTTACATACTATCGTTTATGCAAAACGCCATTTTCTGATGGAGTTGTCTGTGCCTATGCCTGTGTGACAGGTAACATGCACATTTTCGCGGTCAGATTCTAAAGAAATAGATTAAGAAGGGAGTGTTTGCATTTAGCAAAAATACGCGGACCTATTCTGAGGTATACATTTATCCAATCGGGCTATGAACCCGATAAACAATTTCTTAATAGATCGTAAATTTCGAAACTTTGTTCAAACAAGTTATCAATGCTTGCCTAGGATAAATCTCAGATTCACAATACGAATCGCCTAAAATTAATCCCGATCGGTAGAATTAATAATTTTTTTTTTTTAATGATTTACAGAAATATATTACCCTTTTAATTTTCTGTCAGCCAAATAACCAATACTTATATTAAGTTTAAGTTTATTACTCAATAATTAAGAGGGTAATTAATGATATTAATTATGTAAAAAATACGATTACATTTTTCATTAAATACGATATTTTATTTTTACATCAAATTTGTGTGTCAGTGTGAAGCATATATTCCTAAATATCGTGACGAAATATATAATATTTTAGCGTATTCTCTTTTTGATGAATGACTGTTTCTTGTTATAAATAAGAAGAAGACAAATGGTGAAGAGAAGAAACGGAATACATCGAGTATTTTGCTAGAATTTTCAAGAAATTTATGTACATTGCTTAAAACTAAGAAAATATTACGAGATTTAATCAAAGACGCGTTTAGCGTAATTAAGAAAAGAATTCAGGATAACGATAGTAAAAGGTTTCAAAGAAGATGATAGCTTCAACGGAAAGGGGTCAGCGGGGTATAAATCGCGTCTTGGCCAAATTGGAGCATTCGATTAACACGGGAAATTATTATGAAGCTCATCAAATGTATCGCACTCTATACTTTCGTTATATAGCTCAACGCAAATACTTTGAATGCATGGATTTATTATATACCGGAGCACTTCGGTTGGTTAGGAATGCACAAGAGCCCAGTGCTGCTGATTTGGGTTTACTTATTGTCGACACTCTAGAGAAAAGTGGTCATCGAACAAATATTGAGTTATGGATAGAACGATTGAGTGCGTTAATTGAAAATTTAAGTCCAACAACTGTGGAAAGAGAAACGCTCATTGTAAGTCGAAATTTCATGTTATCTAACTTTGAATAATTTTTACGATTTTCTTTATAAGAATCGTTGCATTAAGTGGAGCGGCGAGGTGTCCGGTCATAACTTAGGTCATCCAAGTTTGCATAAAAGAATAGCCAGATTACTTTGGAGTGAAGGAAATATGGAGCAAGCACGTCATCATGTTTTGCTTTGTCGTGATGGCAATATGTGTGGTCGTTTTCTGGTCAAAATTAGTGAAAAGAAATCTTATACTAGTGAAGTGGATTTAATTATTGTACAGGCGGTGTTGCAGCAGCTTTGTCTTAAGGATCGCAAAACAGCCGAAGAAACTTTTACTACATACATACGGCAACATCCGGATATTAAACGCAAAGCGGCTCCCTATAAAGAGATTTTATTGAATTTCATCTACTTCTTATTTCTCTGCATTGACATTAGTCATTCCGCAGCCTTTCGTTCGTTGTGCGATTTGTATAAACCATCATTGGACCGGGATCCCTCGTTTCAGAAGTATTTAGTAAAAATTGGAGTTTTATTTTTTGATATAAATCCAACACCACCAAGTAGTGGCGCTAACATGAACATGATGGGAGGTATGTTTGGTGATTTATTTTCACGACTCTTCCAAGGTTTCGATGACGATGACGAGAATAATGAATTACCACAAGGACGTGAACATGGTGACGGTGACGGCTCTCACATAAGTCATGAACTAGATTAGCCTTATTTGTATTTTGTTGCTAATTTTATATTCTCTAATTTATGTGCTAAGTTGACAATTTTGATTTGTTTATTTTACTTGGAAAGATGAAGTGAAAAGATAAATTAAAGATATATAAAGCGCTATGAATCTTACAATGTAACTGGTTTAACGACTGAAGACGAATACTATTTAAATAAGGGAATAATCATTATGTTTGGATATGATTTAAAATAGTTGCGCATTTCATCCATTCCATATGTACCATCAAATCTAAAAATTTTTTTTTTTCGTTTTTTCATTATCTGAATTTATTAAGACAGTAAAGTATTGCACTTCGAACATATAAGTCACAAATATGTTGGCTTAGTCCAACTTTACTCAACAACCGAAAAAAAAAAACAAAAAAAGTTTATTAAAATTATTAAGAAAGTTGCATGAAATATATCTTGCAATGACTTTGCAAATCGAAATACATGTAGTTCCTAAGGGAGGTATGATTCTACGTTGAATTGATTTATACGATTTTTCTTCCATAATAATAGGATGAAAGAGAAGAGTGGCAACTATTATAAAAAAAAATCAACTCAATATGCGAAATGTCAAATTTCTAAATTTGACGTTTCAGCAAAATTACTAAAAAGGAAAGAATATTTTGCAATTTTCGATTGCTTTGTGTTATCAACGCTAAATAATTATTTATCATATAACTATTTTCGATCAACAAATTCTCATAACATTTTCAAGATAATCAAAATAAACCGATCGAAAAAGAAAAAAATCATTTCTCGCCACAATTGTCAAAATATAAGTCTACGAATTCAAAATTCGATAATAAAAATAGTACTTAATAGCGGAAAAAGAGAAAGAGAGAAGAGTTGAAATATTGTAATTTGGGTTTTTTTTTTTTTATAAGAGGTTCGAATATTTTGCATCATCTAATTAACGGAGGTACGATAGACAATTTCTATAAAATATATATATATATATATGTGCATAAAATGCGAAGCCAATGAAAGCAGCGACGTCAATGTTTATTTTCGAATACAAAATATTAAGTATCAGAAGTGTCTAAGTGTGTTATAATGAGTGAGGAGGCATCTGGCAGTAATACTATTACAACGGAAGCCATTATTGAGGCTCCATCATCTTCAACAAGTCGGGATGTCAAACATTCTGATAGGACGTGTATTGAAGCTGTCGAGTCAACGGATGCGCTCTTTCTAAAAGAGGAAACAATTGAAGATAACGATAAACAGTTACATGTACAAGATGATGAGCCTGGAAGTTCACTTCAGGTTTTAAATTTAAATGAAATTGTTGTTCAGTCATCAGGCAGTAAGCAACAGTCAGAGTCGCAGCGGCAGGAAAGCGTGGATGGCGAACGCAGTTGTTGGATTTGCTTCGCTACGGACGAGGATAATGGTCTGGCTGCTTGGGTGCAACCATGCAAATGCCGAGGCTCTACGAAATGGGTTCATCAAAGTTGTCTATATCGTTGGGTGGATGAAAAACAAAAAGGCAATGCTCTGCGTTCTGTCAGTTGTCAACAGTGCCAAACAGAATATATTATAGTCTTCCCGCAAATGGGCAAAATAGCCAACATGCTGGAAGCTTTTGACTATCTGATTAAACGTGTTAGTCCATTTTTGGCAGCCGGTGTTTTTGTCGGTTCTTTATATTGGACTGCAGTGACTTATGGAGCTGTTACTTTCTTGCAAGTATGTATACTGGATCACAAATCTCTTTTGCTCGTTTTTCTTTAAAGTGCGTTATTTTGTTTCGCGTTTTAGATTGTTGGTCATAAAAAAGGACTAGCGTTAATGGAAAATGGGGACCCGCTAATACTTCTTATTGGTTTGCCAGCAATACCGGTGGCTTTAGTTCTAGGTCGAATGATACGCTGGGAAGATGCTGTGATTCGGCTTATTCGTAATCGTCGTAGTGTGGCTCGAAAATTTCCTCTCATGAGTTTTATTATTCCATACCCGTAAGTATCTTGAACATTATCTTAATCTGGAGTACAGATTTCTCACAATCTTTCAAACCATAAAGAGAGAATAAGAACTTTCTCTAGTTTAAAGGACCGAAAATACAATGGACGGTTCAATAGAATGCGCGCTCCCCTCAATTAATAATTATCCTCCTGGCTTATGGGAAAAAAGCGACCCTGAAATGCTTTATTTAGCATTTAAGAAGGACACAAGAATAAAATGCGATTTCTTTGCGACATCCAAGTGCCAATTGCAATCTGCGTACGGTGCTTGGATATAAAAAAAGGCATTAGATTGGATAGAGAGCTAAAATTTCCTCTGGCAGCGTCACAGCATATGTGTTCATATGTTTGAGTGTTTTATGAATCCAAAGAAAGTTGTTGTAGGCAATTGTGTAGAAAAATTTAACACAGAGATCAAGGGAGAAAATTTCCAGTTGTATTACTTCTATTTTCTTAGTTTATATATTTACTTAGTATTTGAGCTCTTGTTTCTCGAATTCGTCATAAGACTCTCCCTTCGCTTAGATATCCATTAAATTGGTTCTATAGTAAGTAAGTGATTATTTATTTTTCTTAGCGAGGAGGACGAAGAGCAAACTGCACAAAATCCAGTTACACCAACTCTCTCAGATCCAGTTTCGGCCACCCGTATATTTTGTGGAGCTTTACTTCTACCAACGATATCGTCAATTGTGGGCCGTTTACTTTTCGAATCCATTGAAAATACTTTACATCGTACTCTGCTTGGTGGTCTAACTTTTATTACTGTGAAAGGTATATTAAAAATCTATTTAAAGCAACAGCAATACACGCGTAGAAAGAAACGTCGTATTGTCGACTATACCGAAGAGAATGTGCGCACCTATGTAAATCGTACAGGAGTCCGTCAACAACAACAACAACAACAACAACAGCAACAACATGGTGGCGGTAATGTTGCAGCAGCCCAGAATATTCAACCACAGCAGGCATCGTTGCACCAACAACAAGCGGCTGCACAAATACGTATACCAGGAGAAAGCAATATACGTGATAGTTTGGTATAGAATTCAAAAATGATTCAATTTAATAAATTCCTGTAATCGTTTTTAATTGTTGCTGAGTGAGAATTCCGAGTCAACTTCAATCAAAAGCAAAGAAAGAAAAAAAAAAAAAAATGAAACAAAAAATTATTTCATTTTATTAGAATCGAAAAGAAACCTATATTTTAATTAAAACAATTAAAATTTTTTCTCTTTTTTATCCCGAATATCATATTTAGACGGTCTTCAGCGATAAAAAATAAAAAATAAAATAATAATAATAATAATGATAATTTTATCCTTAAATGAAAGTCTACAAAAATTTATTAAATTATAACATAACATAACAAACTTGGACTATTTAACAATTTTATAAACATGTACGATTTCAGAATTTATGCACAATTTTTCCATCCTCACGTTTTTAACAGAATCTTGTAGGCAAAAAGAAAAAAAAAAAATAAATAAATAAACCGAGAATCTTATAAACGTACGTATACACAATTAGACAAGAGAAAGAAAAAGAAAAAAAACAAAAATACAAATAAAAATTTTTTATATGTGAACTTGAACAAAGCGCTTGTAGTTCAGGATAAAACAGAAACAACCTCCAAATAATTGTTCGAAAATGAAAGAATAATTAATAATATAATAAAATAGAGCTTTAATAGCTTTAATTCAGAACTGAAGGATATAAGCTTAAATGTATATGCTGTATAGTTTTCCACTAATGCCATATATAATATGCATAATGCATTGTAAGTCATCATAATCCCTTTGAAAATATACATATAAATACACACACAAATTTATATATATATATATATATATATATAGGAGTGTGTGCATGTGTTTGTTTTCGAGAAAATATTTATTTTTAAATTGGTTGTCATATATACTTTTCGTAAACATAAGTTATGAGTACTTTTGATGTAAGAATTCGATGCCGATTAACTTCCATGTTTTTAGTTAACTTAATTAAAAAAAAAAAAAAAAGAGAAACTATTTAAATTTTGAATAATTCTTTTTAATTAAAATAAAAATAATTTCTGGCAAATAATACAAATGATAATAATCCTTATACCGGACGCACTATAGGAAGTTTGCAGTTGAAGTAACGGAGTTACTGAGGAGGTATGTTGTTTACTTGATAAATTTCTCTTCTTATAGACGGTAGACGTCCGATAAATTTTTGGGACGACGAGAGCGATAAGGCCGATAGGGGAGGGTAAGAAAAATGTAATCGTTTCATAACTTTCTTCATAATTACATATATATATTTTTTTTTTAATTGCAGGAATATACCGATAATCCGTTTTGAATTGAGAAAAATCTGTAAAAACTTTAGATCATTCGATTTGCAAGCGCCCTCGAGTTAACGCCAATGAATACTTAAGTTGTCAGTATTTGTTTAATGCTACTGAAGGCGAGGCAGTCTGAAATTGTTTCCAATAATTCAAAAAAAAAGCCATTGGTATCACTACATAAGAGTACCAATTCTATAGGTAACCTGATCGGCCTGAATTGTTTATCGCATTTGAATGTCCTCGTCAGCAATAAGCAGAAAATTGAGATCGATCTTGCATAGATATGCGGAAAATGCTGTATTACTTTCTCTTGACTGAAACAACGACTAGGATTTTTTCTCTATAGGTGCTAATATTTATCAAAAAGTGGAAGCGTTACGCTGTAATCATATTCGCCCCCACTGCAGGAATATTAAGGTAATTATTTTAAATCAAGAAACATTATATTATAATATATTTAACGATTCTAAAAACTATTGCACTATTACACTATTCTTGTGTAAATGTAAATGTTTGCCTTGCCAAGAGCGCTTTTACTGTTTCGGAAAACTGATAAGATTAAGAAAATTTTAATGCCTACGTTAAAAAGAACATACATCAACGTGCGTCCAATTTATTGTTGTTTTGTAAGTGATTTCCAATGTAATAAATATTTGTAGAAATGTTGGAATTAACTACAATCTAATGCATGTATATGCTAACTTCTTCGTTTACAGAGAGCATATCACCTTTAAATAGAAGTTTCGCCAGACGTCTATTCTTCTCCTATTCTACTCTTCTTTAAAGGCGGCCATGAAAAGTCGATATTTATGGTTAATTAAATTCAGGTTACTTTTCTCAGTTTATTTTATAGTTATCGTAAAGAAATGTTTATCTTTTTTTTCTTTTTTTTTTCCTTTTTTTTTTCTTTTGTTGTACATCGGCATATTAAGCTCGTTTTCTCATTTGTAACAATGCATCGAATGCTTGTCCAAAATCACATAAATATTAGATTTCTGGAAGAGATCGTGACCCTGAATTGACTGCTAGGAATTTACACAAGTGAAATATTGCTCAAAAAAAAAAAAAAAAAAAAAAAAAACGAAAAGAAATCTTACCTCAGCGATTTATGGACATGTACAACACACNTGACCCTGAATTGACTGCTAGGAATTTACACAAGTGAAAAAAAAAAATAAAAAAAAAAAAAAAAAGGTGAAAAACGAAAGAAATCTTACCTCAGCGATTTATGGACCTGTACAACACACACTTCACACCTTCATTCGCTAAATAAACGCTCGTTGTAACATCGACAACATCGGGCTAAGTTTTTCTATTGTAAACCTAAAATTTCTTGAATTAATTCTACGGAATGTAAAGAAAACTTGCCAGGACTTTCTTTTCAATAGAAGCACTAGCTATGAAAGCTTCTCATAAAATATCCGCTTCTCAGATATTTACCTCAAATGCTAAATACTTCGAGATTCGTCTACAGGTGATTTCAAATTTCTTATACCATGCTTTTGTTTTTTATTTAAGCGTTTAGCGGCAACTATATTGTTGTGCTTTTAAAACCGTTATCCATAAAATCACAGAATCTTTAAAGATAATGAGTTTTTTTTAAGATAACGACGCCTGCTCATATGCACATACACGCCTACCTATTTACAGGTATTGCAAAATTTTCCGCATCATTTGCATCGTTTCTGATAATTTTGCTTCAAATTTAGTAGACTTGTGTTCACACTTATTTTGTATTTGTTGTAAAACGATAATTTCTACTTTATTTTTCCATAATTTGCATAATTGACGATTTCAAATTATTATTTCAAAACATTTTGAATTCATATCCATCTCGTCTAATTTCAATTTATCAACAAATTATATAATGAAGCGCTTAAAAGCTTAATATATAATATATAAAAAGTTGCTTATACGAAAAGTACTGATCGTAGAGAATAATATGCGATTACTCCAAGTAGAGTGCATTAATTATATGTTAATAAACAACTAAAGTACGTGAACTTTATAGTCGAAAGTTGAATATTCCGCGAGACTTATTGAAATTTTGTAGTTTTTTTTTGGAGTTTATCGTCGAGGAGATTTCAGATATCAACCTTTGTAACGTCCAGCAATAAGATTCAGACATTCTATAAAGTATATGTAGTCTTGATTAGTATAAAATGCTGAAACGACTTAGTCAGCTCCGCGGTAGACATTCTCCCGGTTCTTAGCTACGAACTTAGCGAAAATTGTGTAAGTAGGTTATTATTATGAAAGTGGACTCAATCGGTTAAAATGCATACATAAAGTGAGTTTGTAAACTATATAAATATATTCCTGATCGGTCTTAACACATCAATCCATTCATTTGTTTAGTTGTCTGTACGTCCAGTAGCAAAAATTATGATATCGACTTGGAATTCGAGATCGGCCAAAGTACAAAAAATTGAGCATGATTTCTATGATGAAATCCGTCCAGATGTATGTATATGTTCGAATAGTTAGAAGAGTTGAAAAATTTCGGATTTTCCCTAACTATCTACGGTCAAGATAATACAACTAAACTGTTTGGATATATTTTTAATCTAGGATAAGGAGTATCAAAGATTCGCCCTAACATTCTCATTTGTTATATGCATTCAATGTTGCGAAATTAGACCAAGAACACAGCAGTATTGCTGTAATAAAAAGTTTTCAATATTTTGTTTTCTGCATTTTCTGCATAAATTGAATGGAAAGAAATGTTAAGTCGTTGGAAAAGTGAAAAGAGTTAATTAGTCTCAGTTAATATTAAAACCAACGCACCTATGTTTTCGTCATCTTACAGTTTTTTTTAATTCTTTGCTTATAATCGTGAGTCAAGTAAGGAAGCCAAGTTAATCATTGGTTCCTTCTTAGGGTAAACGCAAGTTTTTATTGGTTAATTGGTAATTTTGATCACTTCCTTTTCACGGCCAGACGCTATGTGTTGTCACATTTATGAAGAGCGAAGTAAATCGAAAAAGAATCCTGGGGAAGAAGTTTATGCGGTCGCCCTTAATACCTTTTTTTTTTTTTAAACTGAGGCATAACAAAAGAGAAAACAATGTTATAGAAATATCTTTCTCAACTGGGGAGCGTCGTAACATGTGGCTATTGTCACGGGAATAGTTTTTTCGATTGGGAAATGTATCGCAGGTGGTTTAGTTGGTGCTGTTCCCAACAACTTGAAATATGAAAATATCTTCAAATTTTAACTTTTTTTCGAATGGAAATTTTTTTCCACTTTTGACATGATCGCCGGATGTGGCTATTGTCACGGAAATAGTTTTTTCGATTGGGACATGTATCGCGGGCGGTTTAGCGACAGTTCCCAACAACTTGAAATTTGAAACTATATTGAAATGTTAACCATTTTTCGAATGGAAATTTTTTTCCACTTTTGACATGTTCGCCGGACACACCTTCAAATCGATTGATTGATTTTGACTTGATTTGACCAAATTTTTATTCCAAACTTTTTCAGACTTAAGTCTTAAAAAAAGCGAATAATTAGAAGACATCGGTACAGTGTCACGAATTCAAGTTGAGTTTAAAGGAAAAACTGACCCTGCTGTTGCTTCTATCTAAAAATTTCAATCAATCCCTTATCCTCCGACTACTTTTTAATTGATATTAAGAATGTAGAATTTTTCCAATTGAAAATTTTGAATTTGCCTTTTTGTATATTTCATATCATTAATAAAGATCGGATGAGAAGAATGGTACGCTCGAAAATTACAACAATGGATATTCTTTCTCTAAATAATTAAATAAATTTTCATTTAACACGTAATTTACTTTCTCGCTCAACCTGATATTCCATATCCGATAGCATAGGTAGGTGATAGTCGATTCATTCGCAAACGCTTCGGAAAATTGAAAAAATTACATTTTCTCTTCTTTCTCTCTCAAATATATATCTTTACAAAATTGGCTATCATCGATCTTTCCAAGTGTTTATGTATAAAGTTTTTCCATAAACTATTTAAAAATTTTCTTTTCTTTCTTTCTCAGTATTGCGAATATTGCGAAAGCACATTTAATGCATTAAATATTGAAATTGATTCAAAAATCCTGAATAAATGTGTTCGACCATTGTGCATATGAGTCATGCGATGTTAGTTTACAAATGGCAAGGCAAGCTTAGTATATCACCTTAGCTTGTTACAAAAGCAAAAAAACACAAACAAAAATAAAAACAAAGTTAAATTTCGCTTATAAAGTTTCGATCATAAAAAAAAAGTGGTTTTTATATGAACTCTGATGTTAAAAATCTGCGTTGACATACGTTTATATATATATACGTTTTTTTATATATATATTATATATATATATATACTTGGGTATGTATATATCCATAAGTGTACATGTTAACCGTTATAGAAAAAGGGTAACATTTCCGGTTTTCCTTATATTTTATTCCTGGCCGGTCATCGCGTCGTCACTATATATATATATATATATAGATGTGTATTTTCTTTGGCAATCTTAACAGTGTGTGTGGGTATAAACGTATTTATTCTCTTTCTAGCCCTCACTTTATGTCTGTCTATCTTACTCGTTTATATCCATTGTTAAGGTGGAGGGCTCGTAAAAACCTTTAAACTGGATCAACACTGAAAACTTTGGGTTTTTTTTTTTTATTTTTTCTTTTTTGTTTTTATTCTTGTTTTTATTTTAATTGTTGTTTATGTTTCATACTGTTGTTGTGTTTTAATGTTGTCTGCTTTTGTTTTCTTTCTTTATTGTTCTTGTCGTTGTTATTGTTGGTATGTTTTGATGAGATCGTGTGTTAAAGTTTATTGATGTTGGCCCGGCAGCCAGCCAGCCAGCCAGCCAACCAGCCAGCCAGCCAAAAAGAAGACGACGTCTCAGCCAAGAATATAAACACAGTAAGTCAACCATATATAGTCAGCCATATAGTAATAAACACACAAACATATGCGCATATATGTACATGTATATACAATAAACCCGCCAGCCAGTCAGCCAGTCAGCTAACAATGCTATCCACAAAGTCATTTAGTTACTGGGAGTAAATATATATATATAAGTACATATATACATGTATATATATATGTATATATATATATATTAAAAGTCTCGCATCGAAACAATAAAATACAATATACAGTCTAACAGCACAACAACAACAACAATAACAACAATAATAATAATAATAATAATAATAACAACCACAAGGCACTCTAAAACAAACAGTAAAACAACGACAATAACAACGACAGACGAAGCAAACGTTTGCCTCAGAGTGCACTCAGAAGTCAGTTGTTGCGGTCTTCGTTGTGTCATTCATAAAAGTGCCTTTGCTACGAACGGATACGGTTACTTACACTTACTTATTTACTTACTTATTAACGAGCGTCTAGCTTTTAGCTTAAAAACTTAAAAAAAAAAAAAAAAAGACTTCATTCCACTCGCCTGGTGTATGTGTGTGCGTGTTTTTCTTTCTTTTTTTTTTCTTTTTAACTAAAATTAACACAACAACTGACTGACTGACTGACTGACTGACTAACTGCCATTTATTTTCATTGTTAAAGTTTATTTGGCGTTTATGTAAATCCTACAGCCACCTAAAAATTACATTAGACACAAAAAACAAAAAAAAAGCATGAGAGGATTTGACTGTTTTTCTTTTTTAAGCTAATTTCGTGAAACTAGCAAACTTAAGATCCCGACGACATACATAAATAAATAGATGAACATTCCCAGTAGAGCTTAACATACGTCACTTTGCATTTAGACAGTCTACACTAAAGTCTCGTTGTTTTCGTGCTGCCCGGCTGTGATTTAAAAGAAAACAAACAAACAAACAAACCAACAAACAAACAAACAAACAAACAAATAACCAGACAAATATAAAACATTGGTGTTCTATATATATATACATATATACATATATACATATATGTATATATATGGACGCGTGTATGTGAGAGAGTTTAGGTGAATGTGCGCCTATATGTACGTGTATGTGTATGCGGCTGTGTGAAAAAAGTCTACAAAAGATTTTGTGGTTCCAGAGTGCTTGCTGTCTATTCATTTAACTGCCAATAAATCTTTGTTGGAATAATAATTTTTTTTTTTTNTCTGTCTGTCCATCTGTCTGTCTGTGGCAAACTTTCTACTGTTCGCAAAAAGGAAGCTATGCGGGGCAAATTTGGCAGAAACATTGGAAGCTCTTACACGCAAGCTAGCATTGAGAATGGGACAAATAGGTCAAAGCCTAGGTCCGCGGTTAACCGTAAACTGAGCATATACTTGCTTCTCCAAAGAAAAAATCTATGTATGGTTTTTTGGCCATTACTCAAGAGCTCTGCAAGATACAAGTCTGCAATTTTGCTGTATTTGCTTCATGTAAGAAAAATTAATAAAATCGCCCAAGTCCACGCACAACCTTGTAAGTGATCAAACTTTTATTTTTCCTATTTTTTGCTGATTACTCGAACAGATAAACAAGACAAAATGTTGAAAACTATTCTGTACATGCCTTACAGGAATGATTAAAAGAAAAATATGATGGACCCTACATAGTGGAGGACTCGTTTCTTTTCTTAACAGTTCTCTTCTTCTCAGACAAACTGTGGATCAGCGCTCACTCGCATACAATCCATGTTCGACTAACCGGCATAATTGTTAGTTGTAACCAATGAGAGTAAATCGTTGTTGTTGCTATGAAACAACAACAAAAAGCCAAATTCCAAGTTATTAGTTGTATCTCGTCGTAATGTTTATCGTTTATTGTTTTATTTTGTGTGTGTGTGTGTGTGTGTGTGTGTGTATGTGTGGCTTAGTTTGTCGACATGTGTTAAGTCATTATCTCTGGATGATATATATAGGGGTCATAAATTTGCTCATATAATGATTTTTCATTTCTGATGGATTCGCGTGCTTATTGTGTATACACACACACACACATATATATATATATATATATATGTTTTCCAGCAAATTTTTATTTGCAAATATTGAATTTGTTCTTATCTCGTCGGAGAGTTGTTTTAGTTGTATTTAGTTTTTCATTTTAATTGATTACAAAAATTTTGCAAGTTTGCGCTAATTTGGCAAACATCGACATGGCAGGCGAACGGTTTGGGGTAACAGAAATAAACATTTTTGCCAACTTTTACTTTTCTTCTTCCAGTGACAAGTGTTAACGACGTTCTTCAGAATTTCAGTGTGCGTGGTATATATAACTGACTGCACCGATCGAGAGAGTTGAGAATAATCAGAAGAAAGAAATTTATTATGCATTCAAAAGATGTCAGCAGTAATAACTGTAATAAATCAAATACGACAACAAATATTGTTGTGTGTTTCCGTATATAGGTATGTATGTGCGTTGATTTTTATTGCAAATGTTTCGTGACTGCTTCGCTAAAAGAACTGCTATAGTTTCACAGTAAATAAACTTTTTTTTTTTTTCAAACCTATCCTCGATCGGATGCGCTCAGTGGGTCTGTTGGGTTTGTTAACTGGTTTAGAACACACACACACATATAAATATATTTATATATTTATATATATATATATATATACGATATATATATAGATATATATAGATAGATATATATATATACGATATATACGATATATACGATTTTTGTTTTAGGCCTTCCCTCCCTTTCACAGTTTCACAGTTTCTTGGTAATCTTGGACCAGTTTACCGGCGAATTGGCCCTATATTTAAACTTGATTTTATTGACTAAACTCAAGGATCACTAATATCAAAAATGCTTTTCTGGCCTCGATTTGTGATAATCGTGACCTAAATGGGCTCAAAATTTACAAGACAAATATATAAATATATATATATATATATATATATATAAATATATATATAAACTAATGGGGCAGTTGAGAGGTTCAGTACCTTTTTGTTTTGCGCTTCTAACTCAAAATCCATTTCCCTTAGGTTTTTTTTTTTTTTGCAGGACTTTTCGACAAACTAAACTGAACATACAATTCGTAAATATCAGAAATAAGCACTAAAAAAATCTAACTAATAGCATACATATAATGATAACTGAAGTCGATTTAGCTGCTTGCGTCTGCGCTTCTCCATGTGTTGTTGAAAAATTGCAAATCGAAAAAAATTAAGTAGAAATCTGCAACTTTGTATAAATTTCATATGTAAGTAGATGTTTGCACGAAGGTATATTTTTATGTTTCATATACATATATATATATATATANTATGAAAGGTGACCTTCAGAGGCAATTTAGGTTATGCAGAGGTGCATATGAAAGGTGACCTTCTGAGGCAATTTAGGTTACGCAGAGGTGCGTATGAAAGGTGACCTTCAGAGGCAATTTAGGTTATGCAGAGGTGCATATGAAAGGTGGCCTTCTGAGGCAATTTAGGTTATGCAGAGGTGCATATGAAAGGTGGCCTTCTGAGGCAATTTAGGTTGTGCAGAGGTGCGTATGAAAGGTGACCTTCTGAGGAAATTTAGATTATGCAGAGGTGCATATGAAAGGTGACCTTCTGAGGAAATTTAGGTTGTGCAGAGGTGCGTATGAAAGGTGACCTTCTGAGGAAATTTAGATTATGCAGAGGTGCATATGAAAGGTGACCTTCTGAGGCAGTTTAGGTTAGCCAAAGGTGCCGTCGTAACGTTGCGTATGTGCGATCATTTACACTAAACCGTTGGTGTACTCTTCTCTGTCCACTAAGTCAGAAACTCAATCTTCGTATCGATGTTGAGATCTTGTTGTTTGTGTCCCGGCCGCTAGTCGTGAGAGAATGTATTCTCTTGTTATAGTGTTTGTGACATTATATCATACATTTTACATTCTGGAGTAGTACTCGCAATAAACTTCTTCAATAAAAATTTTGTTATACAACAAAGTTGTTAAGTCACGAAAAACGGAAACAAGAAATGCCTTTTGGTTTGTGAGTTATCTGTGAGTTATGTCGTTACTTATTGCAACGCATTCTAAGCCACTTCTCTTTTCGGGCTTGACTTAAATAAATTCATTTTAAATAATCAAAAAGGAAATTTTATTCTCCTTGTGAACGTGCACGTCATCTCAAACCACCGGTACATTAGACTTGAAAAATTTAATCATAATTAAAAGACGTCAGAAACACAGTGAGACAGACAGACAAACTTAAATCGATTCGAAATCATTTTCGATATAATGAAAAGTGAGTCTGTCTCAAATGCTTTTCGATGTGTTACATACATACGTCTAAACTTAATATACCATATATTATAAAGTGCTATAGCATATGTTATGTAACGGAAATGAAAAATTTTTTTTTGATTAAAAACCTTATCACAATTTGAAAATTGAAATGAAATCCTTAAAGTTTTAAAAGAGAAAGACAATTTGAAAATTGAAATGAAATCCTTAAAGCTTTAAAAGAAGAAGACAAAAGGGATTAGCTTCGAGTTGAGAATATTAACTAAGGCGCGTGGAGGTATTGTTTGAAACAATTTATATAAATTGTTGTAACTAAGAATCTAAATTCAATTCGATTTATTCCTAAAAACGGAACGATACTGAAAACTTTCTTCAAGACACCAGTTATTTGGACAAATGCCACATTGGAAGATGTCCAAGAAAGCAGCATCAAATGTTAAATCAGTTTACGCATATCTCTCTGTCTGTCCATCTGTCTGTCTGTGGCAAACTTTCTACTGTTCGCAAAAAGGAAGCTATGCGGGGCAAATTTGGCAGAAACATTGGAAGCTCTTACACGCAAGCTAGCATTGAGAATGGGACAAATAGGTCAAAGCCTAGGTCCGCGGTTAACCGTAAACTGAGCATATACTTGCTTCTCCAAAGAAAAAATCTATGTATGGTTTTTTGGCCATTACTCAAGAGCTCTGCAAGATACAAGTCTGCAATTTTGCTGTATTTGCTTCATGTAAGAAAAATTAATAAAATCGCCCAAGTCCACGCACAACCTTGTAAGTGATCAAACTTTTATTTTTCCTATTTTTTGCTGATTACTCGAACAGATAAACAAGACAAAATGTTGAAAACTATTCTGTACATGCCTTACAGGAATGATTAAAAGAAAAATATGATGGACCCTACATAGTGGAGGACTCGTTTCTTTTCTTAACAGTTCTCTTCTTCTCAGACAAACTGTGGATCAGCGCTCACTCGCATACAATCCATGTTCGACTAACCGGCATAATTGTTAGTTGTAACCAATGAGAGTAAATCGTTGTTGTTGCTATGAAACAACAACAAAAAGCCAAATTCCAAGTTATTAGTTGTATCTCGTCGTAATGTTTATCGTTTATTGTTTTATTTTGTGTGTGTGTGTGTGTGTGTGTGTGTGTNTTTTTTTTTTGTATATAAAATCGCCTATATATACGTGAAACTATACAGAATTAGTTCATTAATTGGGTATTGTAAAGATTTATAGGCACTTTACTTATAGTATTTTCTTCGTTATTTTTTAATCAAAACTATGTTAATTTACTCCCAAAAATGGTTTTGCCGGTAAATTTGTTCTTTAGCGGCATTAAGCCGCTTCTTTTTTTTTTGTCATCAGAATAGCACTAGCATTAGTAGCGTGAAAAAGTTTGCGATCATATAGACGGACATGAACATGAAAATACTCGAACGTGATTCCTACTACTACTACTACTACTACTACTACTACTGCTAGTAGTATTAATAAAATTCCATACTTTCTTGATCAACATTTAAGATTATAAATCCATTTAAAAATTTTAATTTATTTGGATATTTACTTTACTCGCTCTTCACTTTTATTCGTAAAAGTTATTTTTTGTTAATCATATATAGAAAGCTTTTTACTACCGACTCTAAACTTAAGATAGGTTGATAACGAATTATATATAATATATATAATAGATAGTGTGCTTGACGGATAATAAAATGAAACAAACGATACCGTCAAATTAAGATAGATTTAGTTAATCAACAACTTGACAACATTTAAGTTAACTGAATTTTATTGGTCACGCCGCCGTATTTAAAATCTTAAGCCATTCTACGGAAATCTATGCATTTTTAATTCGCATTAATTTTCAATTTATTTGAAAGTGCTTCAGGACGTTCTGCAATCAATTAAAAACAAAGTAAAAACATGATAATCCGCTTACACCACCTTGCAGTTATTCATATATCAACTTTTCAAACTAAGGCATTATATGGGTAGTTGTCGAAAAAGTGATCCGATTCGAAGCATTTTCAATAGCCGTCGTTCTTGCGCCAAAACACTTTGATGCATTAAATCCCGATCTGTATGTTAAACACAAGACTGATGGACGCACAGACAAGCGAAGATCAATTTAGAAAATGATTCTAAGTAGGTCAGTATGACAAAAGTCGGGTCTATCTGAACTATTACGATCTGTAGGTTCGAAAAAAAACGGACAGACGGACAGAGAAGCCTCGGTCAACTTGGAAAATGATTCTTGAGTAGATCAGTATGACAAAAGACGGGTCTATCTGTGCTATGACGATCTATAGGTTCGAGAAAAGACGGACTGATGGACAACGAAGCTTCGGTCAATTTGGAAAACGATTCTTGATTAGATCAGTATGATAAAAGGCAGGTCTATCTGTATTCCTTCCGGCTGTTGCGATCTCTAGATTGGTAACAAGGCAGGCACACGTGCAGAGAAATTTAGATGAGTTCAGAAAATGATTCTAAATAGTTCGATATGACAAAAGCCGGCTCTATGTCAAGTCCTTACGTTTCTTGCCTATTATGTCACTTACCACAAGTGGTGTAGGGTACACAAAACAGGAAATTGATAATGAAATTTCATCATTCATTGAGAAGGAATGTCAGTCGTTTCCATTTTTGGCTCGTACATGCAGGTGTCTCTTAACAGATCTCCGGTCCGTTTTTGGATATATCTTTAAAGATTGACAGTTAAAGATGAAAATATGAACGATTTCTCCGGGCGTTTTATCGGGATTGTTTCAATTTTTTGTGCACTGGGGGCGTGCGTGTAGGCAGATTGTAATCATTTTTTTATCTTCGGTTCTTAAAAATTTATATTAAATTCCAGTTTCGTAGTTTAATTTTCACGACTGTGGCGATTCCAAAAAAAATCATGCATCAAATTGGTCCACTTTAGTGGAAATGAATACAAGCAAAATTCTTCGATAATTAATTCTATTGTTAAAGTAAGAAATACAATAAGCAGACAATAAGAAGAACGGAGACATGGACACACCCATGCTATGCTAAGCATTTGCCGGTTGCCTTAATACCTTAAAGTAAAGCATATGAAAGGTGACCTTCTGAGGCAATTTAGGTTACGCAGAGGTGCATATGAAAGGTGACCTTCAGAGGCAATTTAGGTTATGCAGAGGTGCATATGAAAGGTGACCTTCTGAGGCAATTTAGGTTACGCAGAGGTGCGTATNAAAAAAAAAAAACAAAATTCAATGTTTCAATTTTTTCATTAACAAATTCCGAAATATAGCCGATAATGATACGATATTGAATCAAAAATTCGGCAACGATTTTATCAGAAGGAAGAAAATTAAGAAAAAAACATAATCAAGTGAGTGAGAACTCAAGTCGTTTCTCCCCAAAGTGAATTGATTGGTTTTTTTTTTTGTTTATTTCTCTCACGCTTACTTATATATATATATTTTAAATGTTCTTAATGAGTGCTGTGGTGAGAGCCAGTGGTGTAGGCGTGCGTGTTAATTATTAAATTTTATAACGAAGCGATTCAGTCTAATTGCGTTCAATTATGAAATGACTTGCACACATACACACACACACACACACACACAGATTAATATAGCGCATCTGCGTGTACCGGCCAAAATAAATTTAATATTTTTGAATATATTAAGAAAATTGTTCACCAACAAAGTAAAGGTTTTATGAGCCCATTTTTGTCGTTCGTAATGTAAACTTAACAGTTATAGAATATTCCAATGTTAGTATATATGTGTGAAGTAAAATATATAGGATATAGTATATAGTATAGTATAGGATATAGTATATATATATATATATATATAGTATAGTATATCCAAAGATCTTATACTAAAAAATAATCAATTGAGGAGAAAACAAAATTTCGATGTCATATAATTGCGTAGGCGTGACTGATTTAACAAGCACTGTGATATAATGCATGATAGAATGTATATGGAACTGCGGGTTGTGAGCATAGAATTTCATATGCAATGAAGGCTTTTACCCTTTCCTTGGACCCCATATAAAATACGTTGCCGTAAATGCGTATCTGAACTTCTAAGAAAACTCCTAAATTTTACAAGTATTTCCTTCATCTCTGACTTTTACTCATCATGCAACTGATGATGAGGGAGGGGAGTATGGAGGGGGCTATCAAAGAGCGGTCTATTTGCTAGGAGAAGGAATTTGTATACCTAGAAATTTTTCGAAGCGAACATAACTTTTTTGTGCCTTTTTTTTTTTTTTTTTCTTGAGATAAAGACCTAGAAGACCTTCTTTTCTGATGCGGTACTCCGTGGATTTAAGAAATTCAAGATATTATTCTTGGAATCAATCATGCTTAAACATGTAAATGTGATCGAGTGGCAGTCATAGAGCAAAATGCTTACTAGATTTCTTAAATTTTCCCTTCACGCTAGTCTTTAATCGTAGAACAGCCTTGCAGTTCAATCACACTTATCGCATAATCTCTTTTTGTAGATTTTTTATAACTATTGCAACTGGCCTGGGAGATAAAAGCAAATAATTTTGAAGAAAACGCTCGAAATTCCTTAAAAGCTTTTTCAGGAATACAAAGTTTTTTGTTAACAATTTGCTTACGTTGAAATATCATCCGACTTACGTATTTTGAACATTTGCAAAATGCTTTTTATTTCATATTTTTTTTTTTTTTTTTTTTTGTTTTAATATTTTTATTTTAAAAGTCATGTATATATAAAATTATGTTTTGTATTCTTGTATAAACTTTTGATAACAGCAGTACAAGGGAAACTAATTATCTGAACTTGAAAGTCGTGTCGTTACGTATTTCCTGTATGTGTAATATAGGAAAGAAAAGAATTATTTTTATTTTTTCTTGTATTGTAACGAAACCGATATAATTATAGCATAAACAAACTTCTTAATGTAAGTGTAAGGGTAAGTTAATATTAATTAATTAAATCGTTTGATTAAAGCAAACATTCTTCTCTTCTTTTTTAATATATTAGTTTGTTTTTCTTTTCGTCATTTCAGACTAATACATATCATGCCGCCAGTAATACAATGTCGTCGTCTTCCTCCGCAAAATCGTATCAAGCACCATCAGCCACCGTAAAATCGAATTGCTCTTCCCCCAATTTTCGTGCACGCGATAAAATGGATGCTTATAAAAGTTACTATGAAACAAATTTGTAGATTAAAATTAAGCATTATAATTAAATTTTTTAAAAATAACTTAATTTTCTAAGTTTTCATTATAAAACATATAATTAATAAGGACAGAATTACAAAAAAAATTACAAAAAGAATTTTAAAAATACTTTTTAAAGCACTCTATCTCTGATAAACTAGAGAGAGAGAGAGATAGAGAGAGGGGAAGATATTAAAAATGAATTAATGTTTAATTTAAAATTTCTTCATAAGGATGAGAGAAATCTTTTTAGTGATAATAAAATGGAAGAGAATGAACAAAATTATGCCCACCACTCTTACTTTAGTTTGCAATATTTTAAAAGTATGTCTTGAAGACGTATTGGCCCCAACATTAATATACATATATGACCGCAGTTTACTTGGGATGAACCCTGTAAGTGCAGCATAATAGATTGATAGCAATTTTTTTTTTTATTATAAATAAAATTTATCAAAATTAATGGCATTTATTGGTTGGAAATAATTGTCCGTAGAAAACTTCTACGTATGCTTCAGTCAAAGCAGTTAAAGGAAAAAAGAGGGCAAAGCATATAGGGTCAAGGATGGATTATATGGGAGGCCAGTCGATATATTGACATTGTTGTAGCAGCTGTAAAGCTGGAAAGCTGTTCATCAGCATCGTTCTCTGCCATCGCGTCAATAACTGACTTACTACAGTCTAAAATTCAATTGGTTTCAAAGATTATTCCACAAGGGGCCGTATAATAAGATGGTAACAGCGTATTGCTTAAAAGCAGTAAGAATACCGCGTACAGATTCGGTTTTAAAGGTTAGAATACTTTTGTTCAGAAAAGCTGGCCACAGAAAGAAAAGCGCTCAAGTGGAAGTGTTTTGAAATTTTTTGTAAAACTATAAGAGACACAAAAGCTTAGATACGCTACATGAATATTGATTGCAGTCGAGAGTTCGCACCGATTTTTCCATTGGCACATCCCTAATTAATACAAAATTAAGTGATTTCCATGTACTAAAGTGGTGGGTATGTAGAAACCACTTCAAAGTGAATATACTTAGTATTTCTTTTAATTGTAGATTTTTTTTTTCTTTTCCATAAAAATCTATTAAAAATAGTTTTTATTTGAGAAACGATTTTTTTTTGACAAGAGAAAAAGATAAAAACATAAAAAAGTATTTCAACAAAGTGATAACATTATAGTTTAGTAAGTTTTTCAATGAAAAAAAAAAATGAAAAAAAATTACATTTATTTTACACACACTTGATTATTATAAGAAAAAATTGCCTTAAAATGTTAAGATTTTATACATTTAGAATTGTATTCGTTTTTCTTTAATGCAATAATGAATATGAGTACAGATGTTTATTTGTTATTAAAACAACAAAAGTTAACAGTAAAAGACCTCATGTAAAACGGAAGTATTCTTGTGTATTTTTTAGTTTATAAAAATCTTTTAAAGAGTTATTAAAAAGAAAAAAAAAAAAAAAAAAAAATGAACTTTTTTTTTGCTCACAGCTTTCCTCGTATTTTGTTTAAATAAATAAGTTGACATATATGTTGATTACGTAAACTAATGTCATACGCGCATATCGTCAGGATCATTTAAATTTCCAACGGTTGTATTATTTGATTTCTCTATATAGCTTACATCGAGTAAACAGAATTTCGCTCGACACGTAGGACAAGCGCATTTTTGTTCTAGCCACACTTCACGATCGTGTTCGTTTTGTCGTGCGGCAAACCAACGAGCCAAACATTCCACGCACCACATAGGTTGACAATAGCAATTTGAACAACAATTTTCACTCGACAACGGCTGTCCATCCCGATCAATATCTTCGCATTGTTTATGAATTTTAATGTTTGGCTCTGCGTTCATACAACCAAAACATGCCTCTGCGATACGATCCGCTTTGTATATTGGATTATGCGTAACTTGTTCTTTAAATACATCAATAAATCGATCGATTACGTTACGATGAAACTGTATATTCGATGGAATTACAATTGGTCTGGTTATACGTTCTTCGAGATTACGAAATTCAAGTGCATTGATGCGTATATGAAAATCAGGAACACCGGCACGATTCGGTTTTACTACAATGCTAACCATTTGCAATGTGTCTGTATTATCTGCCGATACATTATAAGTCTCCGTCTATATGTAAAGATGACATTATTGAATATATTTCATAATATTTTAAATGTTTTGAAAATATATATACATATATATATATATATATAATCTTTGCGAAAGTCGGAAGATTAAGCAATTCACCGATTATAATTGTATATTAATCTGAAAAATATTGAACTGTTTCAAAAGATAAACTTCATGCTAACATTTGGACCTAATAACTAATTGTTATTAGGTTCAATGCCACAATGCTCTGTAACGAAATTACATAATATAACAAAATTCATTTTAGCAGTATAGACAATTTAATTATGTTTACCAAATTTTTATTTATTGCGATACGCTAATATCAAGAAGGCATTCTTAGTGGAATCGAAATCAATAAAATGGAGAATTGATTATCTTATGAACTTTAGAAAGCTTGCCTTTTTATTGCTCTTCAATGATAACGTGAATTCGCAAGCATTCATTACGTTGATGAATTTGCACATTTTAGATCAGAGTATGGCTGCCTAGCCGAAATCATTCATTAATTTTTCCGACTCTTACAATTGTGTGTTTGTGGATGAACATACAATAAATAGACTTTAGACTTTACCTTTGCTACACTTAACGTTGTGTCACTTTGATGGGCAAAATATACGTTATACAGCGATGTCTTGATTATCCAATTTTCAGTTGTAATTACAGTCGATATAAAATTTAATTTTTTCTTATAAATATTGGGTCTATAGATTAAAGTAGATATTCGGATTAAATTTTTACAAGATTTTATTCATTTTAAAACACTTACCGACGGAATTCGTTGCCAATGTCCGAGATAACATCCGTTATACTATGCGGCTCATTAGAAAATTTTAATAGAGTCTGTGAGATAGGATGTCGTTTCCAATCTTGTTGATACCAGTTGAATATTAACGCTGGCACAACTAAAATTGCCATTAAACTAAATCTTTGCGCAACTTTCCAGGTTAATGTTTTAAATGCCACAGCCTCTTGAGGCATCGGAAAGTCTGGATCTAATTCCGATTCTTTTTCCAATTCTGGCTCCATGAAAACCGAAAACTTAAAACGATGTATTAAAAAATATAATGCTGGCAGGCAGCTATGCACAAAAAGATTTAATGATGTTCTTCGTTTATGATATAGAACAAAGTTTAAATATTCTTCACCCAGCCAACGGGAGAATAATTGCTCAACGGTTAGACCTAATCGTTGAAATTCTTCTGGTGGATATATAATGCACATACATAGCAATAAATAAAAAAGATTAAACAATAGTTCAGATTCGTCCATTGGGCGGAAAATTGTGAGAAATTAATCACGAAAACGAAATGTAAACAAAAAGTTATTAATTCCGATACAGTTATCCGTGTTGTGTTAATAACTGTTGTAAAAGAAATCGTAATAGATCATATGTTCGATGTTAAAACGCGTGAAATTGCTGGCTTTGATTTTGTTTCAATTTTTCCATTTCGTTCCATGCCATACGATATCATTGCATGTGAAATGTTAACACATGAATATGCGCAAATTCTATAGTTATATAAGCATACATACATATATGCATACATACATATATATATATATATACATGTATGTGTATGTGTCTTCTTTTCATTTTACTATCTAAAAAAAACATATAAAACTGGAAGTTTGTGTTTAATTGTGATCTCTTGATATTTCTCCCGTTCTATCTTTGCATCGCGTATTTGTTCTCATACGATCTCATTCCATCATTTACAATTGCCTTAATTTCTCACTGTCGCTCTTTCTCTATCTTTCGTTTTCCGCCTCTCTCTCAAAATTGGTTATTCAATTTACAGTTTTATGCAGCTAATCGTCGCGTAAACTGCGTTCACACTTGATTTTTTATTTATTTAATTATATACTAAACCAGTGCTAACAAATGAACAAATTTTTATTTTGAAAGGAATCAAAGGTTATATAGTTTGGCATTTTTAACTTATTAATAAGCTGTGCCGGTCACAAAAAAAACAATAAGCAAGCAGCTTGTGTAAGGGTAAGTGCAAAATAGATATTTTTTTTTTTTTGAGTTGAGTGAAGATGGAGGACTAAAAGTGCAAAATAGATAAAGCCAAAGAAAGTAAAGTGAATTTATGTTTGTATTATTGCATAAATTTTATAGAAAATATATGTATATATGTATCATTTTTATCGACGTTTTATCTCCATTTTGTTGTAATTTTATATAGTTTTGTGAGATTCCGAGGTGACGAAGAAATGGAAGAAAAACAATAAAAGGTAACACAAAACTTTTGATTTGTGAGTTTTTTTTATTTGTTTTATTGCCCGAGATTCGCCGGTTTTTTGTTTTTGGACATGTACGACGAAAATGTGCAACAACATAAGAGTTAAGATAAACGAAAGTGTGTAAAACCCCTATTCTCCCGTGTTCCTCTTTTTTCGGGTTTTGTTCTTATAATATAATAATTTTGGGTTTCTAAGAGAGAGAGAGAGAGAGAGTAATTAGAAAAGGAACGAATGTATGCAAATAATGAAAACAAAGAAAAAGGGGAAAGCGATTGAAAGAAAAGAGCGAGCTTTTCCCATTTGATTTTCATTTTTAAATTAACTTTTTCGCGACTTGGTCGTTTCTTTTGCCAATAACTTTTCGTCTTTTTTTTCAAGTTCTTTGTAAATTTTGCTTAATTTTTATACTTTCCCTGAATATCTAAAGCACAACCTCTTGAAATAACAATAGAATTACAGTGTGTTTTATTTCTTGCTTCTCACGTATATATATGTAAAAAGCGTGCTTCATTACACAAAGCCGAGAGAGGCAAATCTCTTCAAAATTTAAAGTAGCTGGAACCAAACACAGTGAAGAATCGCAAATAATATTAATAAAAATAAATAAAATGTTGCGCGTATCCTGTGTTATAAATTTGTTTTTTATTATTGCTACTTGATCCCACTACGAAGTTTGTGACAAGCAACTGAAGAAGCCATTGTCTTGTTAAAAATCTCGTACAAATCGTTTATTTTATTTTCAACATATTTACTGGGAATAAAAATATAAAATTGAAAGCACTTCATATTTTTCTAATGCAATTTTTATTTTCTCTTTTTTTCATTAAATATCTCCTATCTTTGATGATTTCCAATTTTATGGTTTCTGCTTTCAGTGGCAAGTTCATATTTTTGTACCCATCCCGCGGAGAAGACAGCATCAAAGACACTGGTATTTGACTTTGCGGCAGAAGATTGAACAGAGAGAGAGAGAGGCAGACATAGAGAGAGAAGTAAAGTGAGAGGAATCGTACAATTGATTGGCAAAATTTTCACTGCGCCGAAGTAAACAATTCATTTTATTCAACTATTGCTGATTGAATCCTGTAGGAAGATGAATTATTGAATTTTTGAAATAAATAAATAAATTTAAATCTGTGGTTAACTTTTGTTAATTTAGGCAATGGTTAACTTTTGTTAATTTAGGCAATGGTTAACAATGGTTAACTTTGACATGCTTGAAGCAATGTTGAAGCAACAACATAAAAGGATAGAAGAATAGCAGAATTTGCAGAAGAACGAAATAACAGAATATTTGAATAACATAATAATAGAATATAATAATAAAATACAAAAAATAGTACAAAAAAAAAGAAAAAAGAGAAATACATCAATTATTAAGGACATTGAATTCAGGATAGAGAAAAAAAGAAAAACAAGAAGTAAATGCAAGTTTGCTTGGCAGAATTATTGTTCCAATTTCTCTTGTTGCATAAACTGAAACTAGTTGTTCAGTTCTCTCGCTACATAAACTGAAACTAGTTCAGTTCAGTTTTTTTGTTCGATAAACTGAAACTAGTTGTTCAGTTCTCTTGTTACATAAACTGAGACTAGTTGTTCAGTTCTCTTGTTACATAAACTGAAACTAGTTGTTCAGCTCTCTTGTTACATAAACTGAAACTAGTTGTTCAGTTCTTTTGTTACACAAACTGAAACTAGTTGTTCAGTTCTCTTACTAAAAATTATCACATCGCTAAAGTTAAAGTTAAGAAGCAATTTTTCTGTGATAAAGTTATTTAATAAAATTTGTGTAAAAAAAGCCATTTTTAATTAAGGTAAGTGGTTACTTTTAATTATAAATAGTATAGAATAGATTATTTGTACATATTTCGAAATGTAATGTAAAATATAAACGTAAATGCATTGATGTAGCAACGCGCGCACTGGAGGTTTCGTAAAAGGAAATTTTGACATTTTTTAAACATTTAAACCACACGAACACGCATTAAAGTTTCTATAAAAGTCTTGGAGAATTTCGAATGCAATTTTAAACTATAAAACATTACATTTTATTTATATAATATTTTTGATTAATATTTTTCACAAATCTGAAGATCAACGTGAAGTAAGCGCCATTATTTTATTTCCTTTTTTATGCCAAGTTGCTAAACGTTTCTACGCTAACGACATCTATTGATGAATCTTCATGATGACTAGACAACAGAGGCCTTTTAGGCTTAAGATTAAGATTTATTGGCGGGTTATTTTAAAATAAATTTCTTCCATAAAGACTTTTAGTGCGGCATAAAACCAAAGTATCTGGCATGATTGAAAAGAACTAAAGTAACCTTAATATATAAATATATATATATGTGTGTGTGTAGGTTTATTGAAAAATTGTATGAAATCTACCACTTCTGGCCGTTGTTATTTTAGTTTCTCTGATGACTTGTAGAGTTCGTTGTGCGAAAAAAAGTATAAATTATAGAAAGAAAATAGAAGAGTAAAGTTATAAGTAAGAAATTTCAAATAAGAATTTTGGCAAAAGAGTAAATTTGAAGAAACTTCTTTTCCTTTCTCCCGGTATTTATAACTTGCCATACCCTCTCGCTCCTTCTACCCTTTCAATATACAACATCATGTTAATAATTGTTAACGGAAGAGAAAATTAATTAACTAATTAATAAAAAATAATAAAAAATAAATAATTAATTAATTAATACCGAAATTTTCCTTTTTGAAACTAATTTTATCACATTCCTGAAGGAAAAGCGTAATGTTTTTTGAACTCACCGCCCGGAAGCCAATTCGAATACGTCTACAATTCTATATTTAGATTGCTTCCTTAAGTACTGTTCTATCGCACATTGACGAAGTAATTGCAGATAATGATGACGATAACAATAATGATAATGACAATGTCGACAATGCGTAAACAATAATGGTGTAATTGCTTGCAAGTGATCTTAGAGAAAAAGAGACTGGAATTTTTGCTTCGGCCAACCAACAATTTTAGTTTGATGAGCTGTAGAAAAACCTTGTCGTTGTTAGAGAAATAATTTAGTAAATGATATCATAGCAAATTTGAGAGACTCTACGTTTGATTTTTACAAATTCTGAGAGAGAATGTTTATATGGCAAGAAATTTGTTTCAACTTTTGTTTACTTCTATCACAAAAACATATGTATTTTTTCTCATACACATTTCTGAGTGGTTTTTGTTCATTTTTAGAGACTGTACAATTTGATCAATTCTTAAAGGATTATGAAATAAAATTCAAATCTGTCTGTCTATCTTTGATTTTTAACACACTTTTTGCCCTTAGTCAACAGCAATATTGCACAATTT
>KK502620.1:182849-207801 GCA_000688735.1 Glossina austeni
CAAGTTTAACAACTTGTTTAGTGTTTTTATAATTATGAGTTCTCAAGAAATTCTAACTGCTAGTTTTGTGTTTTGGAATTTCCACGTACTTCCTTTTTAGCCATACAGCAAATACAAGTAATTAAGTGTACTCTCCACTCGATTCGATTATTTTTACCAATTATTTGGTACGCAAGTGTTCAGTACATCATAAGCTAACATCATCATCATCATCATCATCATCATCCCCATCATTATCATCATCATCATCATCATCATCGTCATTAGCAGAACATGCATGAATATGTATGTTTCTCTAGCATTCTTTAATTCATTTCAAGATCATTTTTACATTTGGCTGCAGAGTTGTTATCGATGCCTGTTTAACCATTTTTATAAGGTGTTGACAAGAGACAAATGTTTTTATTCCTAGCCACGATTTAATGGCAAAGTTTTTTTTTTTGTTTTTTTTTTTTTAAAAGCCCAACTTTAACTAAAAGAAGTTTTTTTTGTTTTTCTTTTTGTGCAAGTGTCAAAAGTCGTGCGAAGGAATTGACAAATCTTGAAGTGATTTTCAACTCTGTCATCTGAAATGAAACGTTTCACTAAAATATAGATAATATATCTGATCCGTGACCGAAAACTTTAATTTTTTTCGAATATTTAAATTTTGTTTGTCGATCTTTTCGTGCATGTTTTTTCATCCATCACATTGTCGCACGAATACGAAGAGCAAAGTGCAGTTTTATTTTGGGGATTTCCCGGTTCTAACCCTATAGACCTATTGAAAATACCTACAGAACCTATGTCAACAAAAGTTTTAACTTTATCAAAGCGACTAGACTACCTTTTAAAAAAAGAAGAGCCGCTAGTTTTAATTGTTATGGCTTATGCTACCGTTACCTCTAGAATTATTTCTTCATAACTATTGCAATGTAAAATGTAGTAATATTGCTAATAAATTTCAAAACTCGACAAGACTCGCTTATAAATGTATTTACAAAAAAAAAAACAGAGGCATCTTAAAGGAAACAGAAAACTCGAAAAGTTAATAGCTCAAGTGAATGAACTCAAATATAGATTGATTCGAAATTTTGTAGGGCCATCAGAAAATGACATTAACTCTGTGACTGAAGTGACCTACAAGTGACAAACGATCTTGCGAGGAGTTAACGGAAAGACACGAGCAAGTTCCATTATTAACCGTTAACCGTTAACAAAACAGCGCGATCGCGCTTTTCAGATTTCGTGCCGAGAAAACCCAGACAGTTTTGAAAAAACTGAATCGCGCTGCTTGGGATTCTTCGACAGGGTTTTTTAAAAACCGTCTGGGACTCAAACGGTTAAGCGAGACAACATGAAGCGTATCACCGCAGCAGAGGTAACAATAAGAAAATTGATTTAATTTTCTTTTTACACTTTTTTATTATATCAGTCATACCGTCGGTAAAGCATAAGCAGAAAGCATACGTAAAAAAATTAAATTTTTGAAAAGCTATGTACTCATGTATAATTTTTTTGTCTTTTTAACGTCGTTTGCTTTTTTTGGTTTGTTCAACAAAGCGTCCACCTAGCCTTTGGACTTCTATCAGAATGTCCATCAATTTTTATAAATATATCTTTCTTCCTATCTCTGAAACTAAATTTTTTTTGTGTGTAAAAGAATTGTGAAAATGTTGTAGTTTTTTCCCCCCCCCCCCCAAGGGCTGACAAGATCGTCTGCGTCCTTTTCAAGCTGCTTCGGTAAATTATTTATTTAACTTTTCTGAAACCTAATGAGAATTTTGACCACCTCTTCTTCATTAGTAGAAAGAGATTGAGGTTTAAATAAATTTGTCAGGAAACGCTCCCTATTCCCTAGAAAAGGTTCAATTTCTTATTTTCATTAAAAGGTAGAATACAAACAATCTGGTGGCTAATATATAGCCAATCTAAAAGTTTCCAAGCTCAAGCGGAACATTACTAGTTTTCAGCTGACGTTTGAAGTCAGAAACTCTTAGTTTTAAATAAAAGTTATTGTTATATAAAAAAAAAGCTAAAAAAAAACGATGATTAACATATAAAAATTTCATTTTGAAAACCGCTTACCTACTTTTGCTCAAATCTAAAAAAAAATCTTTATGCCAAAGAGGGGCGACAGATAGTTATAGATATATATATATAAGTTAGTATAAATAACTACAAATTTTATCATAGTGGACCGATGGAACGGTTAAAACCCCGAATAAAATTCAATCAAATATTGAGAAAGGGTCACAAAACACTTGACTGAAAAATCTTGCACCTTTTGAAGAAACACAACTGACTAGCGAAGGAAAGCCTACCATTTGAATACAATATGATCGCACTCGGCATAGCTGATCGTGTCGAAAACCCGCTGAAATATAGCGACTTAATACTATTTAGAAGAAGTAATCAGAAATCAATAATAATTTAAATTTTGTACAATATTTTGTGGAGAACTTTTGACGAAACGGCTTAAAAAATCTATAGCAAAATCTCACGAAGGGCCTACATATCGAGTTTAGTGCGATTGGAAGAGCATATTGCCTTTCAAGCTGGTCCTAGATAGCAAGCAGCATATATGAGTTGAATTAAAAAATGATCCGAAGTTGTTAACTGGACGAGTTTTATCACGACCATGACAGATTACGCACTTAGACGTCCAAGTTGTATTTATGTGCTCTTGAAAGCTTTTCTCTGCTCACTTATAGCTGCTTTACAGTTGCTTCACAGTTGTTGTATCGAAGAACTGAAACATATATAAAGGCATATAAACATGAAGACATATTCTTAGTGGAGTCATTATGAATATTTCAGCATTCATATATTCATTCATATTACATATCGTAGTGAAATTTATCGTCTTGCTCTTTCCCCCTCGCTTCTTGATTTAGCTGAATTCTTATCGCAGTGAAATTTTATATTTATATATATAAAAAAAAAAAGAAGAACAAGTGAAAAAACTATATTCAGCTATGGCCGCCTCCTTTATATCCACCATACACCTAATTCTCTTTTTACACGATAGATACGTTCCCAAAAAATGCGTGTAAAAAAAATTCGTATAAAAAGAGAATTAGGCGTAAACAATATTAAAAAGTTGTTGTTAGAGTTCACTTAATTTATTTCGTGCTTACACATTTTAATTCATTAAATATTTTATAAAAAATAACTTCTATTTAGGAAAAAGGGAATTATATCTGAAATTCATAAAAATAAAAAAAGTGTAAAAACAAAATAATTCGTGTAAAAAAAAGAATTTTTTTTTCTTTTGAGCTCGTGTTAAATCAAATTCGTGTAAAAAAAAATCGTGTAAAACGAGAAATGGGTATATTTGTCTTAGAGAAGCGAAAAAAATAGAACTCAATGCTTTATAATATTGGCCGGATGATCGAGGCAGATTTTTGCATTTTTTATGTATCGTTTATGTAAAATAAGTAATAAAAAAAAAGTCCAATTATTTTGCATTTATGTCCTGCTGTAAGCATGCCCTTCACCTGCCTTGGCACATTTTCACTAACAACCTACAACCTACAAGAATTTCTAATGCTTTTGCAAGATTAGAAACTGATATCTGAATTTTTGTGATGAAAAGCATGTTTACCTACATTTACATTGCAGACGGGAGCAGACAGACAATGCTGGACAGATGGACATGCTTAAATGCTCAACCATGTATCCGCTTTATGTTGAAGCTTCCTCCTGCATATAGTAAGAGCTTTGAAAAACCCCACACTTTTGATTGTATTGAGCAAAAAAAAACACTTAACCATACAAACAAAACCTAATAAAACGCTACGACTTTTTTCTTACTTTTGCATGGCAAAGTGCAAAGTTATTTAAGACGCTATAAAATAAAAGAGAAAGGTACCATAAGTAACACTTTTACTGTAATCTTGGAATTTATATAAGAGCTTGTGTTGTTACAATACAATAACTATCAGGACAGGAAAGCCTTTGACAGATTGTGTTAGTTTTCTTCTTACGTTCAAGATATACACATAGTTTTGTTATCCAACAGCAAAGTCAAGGTTAATAACACTAACTGAAAATCAAAGCCAATAACGACGGTCTTTGTGCGCCAAAGGTTTCTTTATGCGCATCATATCAAGCAAGCATAAGCATAAGTATAACCAAAACACTTTTAAATAATAGAAATAATTTTCCAAATATGAAATTTTGCTATCCAAATGCAATGTAAAGTATAAGACGAATTTTATTAATTATTGACTTTTCAAAATTCTAGACCGGTTTTTACCGTCCATTGTATCGCCAGAAGAAGAATTTTTAAGAAAATCGTTTTTAAACTGAACTAAACTATATTATTATCTAATATCAATCAATCGTTCATATAAATTAAAAAAACATTATGACGTACGAGTATTTGTAATTGTTTAACAACGGCGCAAAACTAAAGACATCAGGCACGAGACAAAACTCATAAAGTCATGTTGATGGTTTAATGAAGTTTTCTGCGCTTCAAATGGCATCTAGAACTGTCCGCCTTTTACAAATACTGCCCCACCCAATATGCATGCGATCGGCACGCATATGCACACACAAACATAGACTTTTACAGACCGTTGTTTTTATATAGTTACATATGTGTGTCTGCTATGTATATAAGAAAACAATGTCACACACATACACACGGTCGTCGTATTAGACAACAGTCAACAAGAGACCATAATATAGCATACATAGATATATATATATATATATATATATGAATATATATGGTATATATACGAGTGTTGATTTTTATTACCGCACACCGTGAGTTTTTTTTTTTTTTTTTTTTTTTTTTTTTTTTTTCGTCTGTCTATTCGTCTGTCAGCTATAAGTGAGTGAATGTTATGTGTTATGCCAAAGTATAGGGTTTGTAAATATAATCCGAGACATGAAAATTGTGTACGGATAAGTCTTTGTCTTAATCTTAATGCGCTTCTGTCGGGAAAGTATGTGCATTGCGGTAGTAAACATAGGCTTAAGCTCGAAGCTTACAACTTCTGTTTTCGTGGTTATTTTATTCTATTTCACTTGGTATTCTGTTGTACTATACTTACTATATGTTGGTGGTGCTGCTTGGTTTAAAGCAACACGTTTTATGGCCTCATATGTGCTTGGGTGCCTTAAAGATGACTGCGGATGACGTTGATATCCAAGTAAAGCCGTTGCGCTTGCATTGTAGCTTATGTGCAAGCAATTGCATTAAAGCTGCACTTGCGCGCCCAACCAGATTCATGTGTGTTCTATGATTGTCTGCCTATTTATGTAGGCACATAATGTCTGTTTACTAACAGTAATAGTCTAGAAGCGGCAGGAGTAGCAGTAGCAGCAGCAGCAGAAGCAGCAACAGCAGCAAGAGCAGCAGCAGCAGCAGTAACAATAACAACAATAACAATAATAACAACAACAGTAAGAGCAATAACAACAGCAGTTATAGTGGTAGTAGTAGTAGTAGTAGTAGTAATAGCAAAAAGCATAACAATAATATTCATTCATGATAATCATTGAGACAAAAGAGGCGCTTGAAGACAGAACACAGAAAACATTAACATCAACAACATTAGTTGCTGGTTGTTGTGTAAATGCTGTAAATGTGGCTGCTACTACAACTGCTACCGCTGCTACTGTTTTAATCATGTTTATATATACAAACACAACTCAATCAATGTTTGGCGCGATATTGCCTCACCTTTGGCGACCTTGCGCTTTCTTTATGCGGTTAAGTATCATTCTTTAGCCGTGTTGTTTAGCATTTGTTAGCGAGTTGCGGTGGTCAGCATTGTTTGAATTGTTGTTGTGCTTCTTCAATTTCCGCGTTATGAATCAATTTGTATGACAGTGTGTATCCATTGTATATATATATATATACGCGTATATGTTCGTTCAATAGTTTACTGGTTAGTAAAGTATTTTTTTTTTTTTTTTTTGCTTTTCTTTCGTAGCCTTAGCGTCTACTATTGTTTGTGTTTTTGTTGTTATGGCTCGTGGCTATTGGCTCACGGTCCTCGCTCAATTGCATTTCTGCATTATTCTTTTTTTTTTATTTTTATTTTTTATTTTTTTTCTTTTTGCGCAATAGTAATAAATCTAGTCGGAGCTCCTCTAATTTACCATATAGAGAAGTGTAACAATACGGTTAACAGTAGCAGCAATTTGGTCTTCCAATTGTGGATTTGTTTGCTGACCATTAGGTAATCATATAAAAGCTGGTCATTTTGTATATTTTCAAAATCAGTTATAACAACTTAATCAAATCTGTACATAAAGTGTTTTTTTTTAAAAAAAACATCTGATTGGATGATTGGATGGATACAAGGAAACCTTGTGAGTTATTTTACACAATTAATCAATGAATAAAATATTTCGAAATTATTTTTTATTCTCATTTTTTCTTTTGTCCGAAAATATTGTTTACATTTCAAAGTCAACATTACTTTAAATTCTGCTATCCTTCTATTTTGAAATAAGATAATTACTTGACATTTAGTTAAAAAAAAAGCTATGACGAGAGAGATTGCAGTTATTTAAAAAGTAAAATTATTTCACTAAAAGAAATCCTTAGCTGTAAACAAATAAAGAAAGTTATAAAATTATTATCTACGCCATTAAAAATTTTTATCAAGTGTCTTTTTATAAGCTCCACATCCATCACATATCGGGAAACCATAATCGAGCAAAGCAATGTTGCGCACGGAAGCCGTGACATGGTTCCGTGTGATATCGAACTTACAATACTCACCACCATTACATTTTATTTGGTTCAAGTAAACGAACAACGGAAAATTTGCAAAGATCAAGAGAAAATTTGGTGCTACCAGCCTTTTCTTCCTATTGATCGTTGTACTAAATCCTGTAGCATTACAATTACTTCATGCCCTCTAAACAAGTGCTAAGCCACTTGACTTTGGACTTTTTCTCTGTCATTATAAACTAATCATCATCACTTAATGTATTCAACGCCATAGCAAAGGTGTACAAAAATTTACTTACTTTCGGCTTATAGTTGCCAGAAATTCGTAAAAATGAAAAAATTTTAGAAGACTCCGTTTATTAAAATTCTTAGTGTTCTTGCCCGTTTAAAAATGTTAAGGAAAACGCACTGGACCCATTTAGGCTTAAGTTAAATTCCATATAATAAATTTCAAAAGAGATATTTTGAGCCTACAGACGTGTCTACGATGGGGATGAACTGAAAACTTTACAACAATCATTTTATCAAATCAAATATTTTCGCTAATTCTTACATCATACCAGAGATATTGACTTGAACATCGAATAGAAAGATTGCATACGAAGATACTCCAAAACTTCTTATAGAAGAACTTTCCAATTCTCATAGTCATAGTCGGTCTAGCGTTTAAGATTCAGATAGTGCAGGGAAAGCAGTTTTACCCTTGTTCGCTCTGCTCATGACCGATGGATGTCAGTACATCCAATTCTCTTTTTACACGATTCTTTTTGCATGAATTTGATTTAACACAAGTTCAAAAGAAAAGAAATTTCTTTTTTTACATGAATTATTTTGTTTTAACACGATTTCTAATTTTATGAATTTCAGATATAATTCCCTTTTTCCAAAGTAGAAGTTATTTTTTATAAAATATTTAATGATTTAAAATGTGTAAGCACGAAATAAATTAAGTGAACTCTAGCAAGAACTTTTTAATATTGTTTACACCTAATTCTCTTTTTACACGAATTTTTTTTTACACGTATTTTTTGGGAACGTATCTATCGTGCAAAAAGAGAATTAGGTATACACTAGTTTCATTAAATTACTTATACATTTTGAGTAGGAATTCAATTGAATTTTCAAACATATTTTGAATTTTCGCCCGCGGTCGATAATAGTTTGTGCGAGCTTTAAGAGCCACAAAAATTGAGAACGACAGTTCCTATATATTAATTTTCAATCGGCTAACAACGAAAGAATTCCCGCACTATATACAGTCTATATAGTTGTATATAGTCCGCGTGAAAGTAACTTTCGTGGTTGTTCTTAAACAAACACTTGATTGGCGTAACCGATTGTGGCTCCGCTTCTCAATTGCCGACTTCAATGTCTAGTCGCCAGAAGGATTGCTTTTCACTTTGACTAATTACTCAGTTAGTTTGCTTAAAGCTAAGAATTACAACTTAAGCAGAAAAAGTTGGAGGTTTGGCCAAAGAAAAGTTTTCAGTAATCAAAACCTTTCGAATTTTCCCAAATTTTATTTAAGTAAATTTAAATGGTGCACGCTGCCATGAGGCTGCCATGAAAGTTGCGAAATTTAATTTTGATTAAAGATTAAAGAGAACGATTTAAACCATTTTTCCCTGCAAAAACGTAGAGAGAGAGAGAGAGAGAGAGAGAGAGTTTTTGACAATCAGTTTGCAAACTTTTTTTATAAAAAGTTCCTCAAGGTCATTGAAAAACTTTTATCCGCTGAATGTACGATTGTACAGCATTTTCCTAAGCCTTGCAATGCACACACCCCTGTTGTAATAGTACACGAATCCCTACTGCTAATAAATCCTACTTACGACACTTAAATATTATTGGACTCTTAACCTGTCTTGCCAATAAAGCTTTCGATTGAATGAGTTTAAGATTTTGTGAGAGGTTTTCCTACGGCCATAACGTCACTCGTTGGGTTTCCATGAAGTATTCGCACGACGAATGTGTATGTTTCCGGGGCTGATTGGACAGGGTTAACGTTTGGAAAGATCAATAATTGCCGCATTCCGTAAAAATCTAGGAAATAAGAGGTCAAACCTATTTGGTTTTCCGTAAAGTTAAGAGCACCCCCTTCAGTTTAGATTTTATTTACAATAAGAGCACAATTTAGGTAAGAAAAAGGAAAACGAAACTAGTTCCGCGATATATGTCGTCAATAATTTATCGCTTAAAAGATGGCTTTGCTGCTTTAATTGTTAATCTTTTTCGCCCGCTAAAAGGGATTATTTGACAATTTTTTTTTTGAATAGAAAGGAAAGGTAATAGAATATAATAATATTTGAGGAAATTATTAAACGTGTCTTGAAGTTTTAGAAAAAAAAAAGAATTTCAAAAAAATATTAAAAATATGGCAACACTGTAGCTGTTCCCCTAGGAAATTTATCGCGCAAATAGCTCTGGACCCGCAATATAACTGATCCAACTTTAATTTAAAAAAAGCAATCATTTAATCTACATTCCTAGAGAGATACCTAGAGGTTCTTCGAAATATCGTGTGTTTTGCGTAAATGGCGAGTGTTTTCGTGAAAAAGTGCAATTTTAGACCAAAAAAAGGTCCTCTTTTATTTATTCGCATGATTAGCGGAGTAGGTAAGAATCGCGATTATCGAGTAAGAGTTTGTAGATTCAAATGTCAGTGGGGTAGAGCTTACTTCGCTCGTTGCTATAGTCCGTAGTCTGTCGTTAAAGGCATAAGACTGCCCGATTGGCCACACATTCGCTAGGTTGCGATCATCATTTTCCTATTTCTTTCTTTCTTCCTCTTTCCACATTTGTTTTTGGGCGTTTTGGGCGTTGCGTCGGTAGGAATTCCGTACCCTGAATAATTATTAGTCAACAATCGTTCATATTTCTCTAGAAAATGTAGTTTTAAAGATATTGTAAAAAATTCAGAAGAAAAAAAATGAAATTGAGTTTTGAGTTTTGCTGTGCTCCGTTTTGAAAAAACGTGTTTCACCAAGAAGAAGAACGCGTAAGGATTTAAACAAGTTTCTCTATTACAATTAATATTTTATTATTTTGTTCTATTACTCAGCGACTCGCGGGAAGCATAAAATTGGTCTTTCAAGTTCAGATATTCCTTTTTATTCTCTTTCGTCCTTTCTCAAGGATTTTTTACTCGAAAGTGCCTCTGTTTGCTGGATCACACTTTGTATTGCGAAATGGTAAAAAAAAATGACAGGAAAATATATAATTCTGTGGTGTATTCCATACCACACACTCCCAACCTTTAATATCTTCTTAGCAGAAGCAATAATAAAAGCTTGAAGATCGTACTCAGCCTCATACCTCAACATAATTCATCTTCATGAAGCTATACTAAATTCCTCCCATCTTTTGATAGTAATTTTTTGAACGTAAATACTTTCCAAAAACATTTGTTACGGCATTAGAGAAAGTAGAAAATGAAAGGCAAGAAACTAATCTTCAACTTTCCAGTGGCGCATGGAAGATTGCAAGGAAAAAATGGTTTGCAGGCAATAAATTTTTTCCCACGTATTCTAGAAGGCTCGAGTATTTATCCAGCAAAAGAAAAAAAAGGAAATTGATTTTTTGATTGATTACAAGGGTTTGCCGCCTTAAGGCGGACTTCCATTATTACTCTTAAGATATGGGAAAATATGAAATGAAACGCAAATTTTTTTAAATCTCAATTTTATTATCGGATAAACTCGCTTTTTAGACATCATTTCTACTTCAATTTTAATTTGTTTTGAATTTATTTTAAAAAAAAATGTATCTTAAAACGTACAAGAAACTTGTACCTGTAGTCGGCATTCCTTATAAAGTCAATTGCATTCTTCGAAAGACACTTTTGAACGTTTTAATCGTTTCACAAATAATTCTTGTAAATTTTATTATTTTGGTTAAAAGTAAAAATAATTTCTCATCTGCTTGCCTATCATCGGATATCGAATAAAACTTGTTCTTCTCTATTAATGTTTTCATTAATTTAAAACTTATCATAAACTTGTGGTATAAACAACAATTTTCCTTATGTCTGCTAAAGACACGCCCACCATTCCTACATTTTCTACATAAATTTCGTGGCAAGTTTATGTTAAATGCTGCTACTGTTGATCACTCTTTGCTGTCACTAAACTATCAGACCATCAGTAGTTATTGAAAGAGAGGCATAAAGTGAATGAAAAATTAATAATAATAACAAAAAAGGAAGAAAAAAAAAAGAAAAAAAAAACGTACAGCATGCAATTATGATGTTAAAAAAGTATATATATATATATATATTTTTTTTTTTTTACGAACTAAACAACATAAAATTGTTGTTGCTGTAATTGCAGCTGCATCTAAAATTTTTGTACTCAAACAGGCAACTGTTACTGTGACGAAGACAGACTGGAACGTTCAGTGACCTCTAGACTTACTACATTCTAAACCACACTACTATTGCACTACAACTTACTGCACTATGCCGCAATATATATATATATATATATATATCCATATATTTATATATGTACAACATCCGTCCATTCATCTAATAGTCCCTCCATCTCGAACGAAAAAGAATGATTCTCTAAATAAATGCCTTGAGAATATTTTATTATTGTTGTTGTTGTTGTTGTCGCTGTAATGTTGGTTTTTTTTTTTTTGTATTTTGCTTTTTACTTACCCCCAAACTACGGCAAAAAACAAATTTGCACCGACATGTGAAAAATAAAATAGCAACAAAAACAACAGAAGCCACACAACAATACGTTATAACAATGCATATAGTAAACGCAGATAAAGGCAAACTCATACACATGCACCTAACTAGAATATAGGTACACATATATATATATATAAATATCTATATACATATATAAAGAGAATAGAATTGCATTAAATGAACCGATCTAGAAATATGCTGCGGAGTGTGGCGCATGCGAAGCAAAATGTATGGATGCCGATGATGTTGCTCTTTGCTAGTGGTTGTGACCGATGCATGATGACGTTGCAGCTGTCTTGTGCGTTGTTGCGCTTAGTGTATATATATATATATATATATATATATATGTGTGTGTGTGTGTGTATGTATTTTCTTTTAACTTCTTTCATATACACATCACATTACATCACATCAACGCAGTAGTTTACTTTTCTAGTTTTCTCCTCTATGGATATATTCGCATATCTGCGCATGTGTGTATGATGGTATAGATGCATATGTGTATGCGTATCTGTGTTTATTTGGATACACGTGTGGTTCTTTATTATATTTTTATGGACATTCACGCAAACATCGAAATCTTCTCGAACTCGAATAGGGAAGTTTTTTAAACAGATACAAAAAAAAAAAAAAAGGAAAAAAAGAAAAAATTCTTCGTTAGTTTTATTTTAACGTTCAAAACGATCTCGGAACGTCAATCGTAACAGCAGTCGACAGCGTGAACATGTAAAAACAAATACATATATACATGAAATTATTAAAATTTCGCAATCTATGATCGCAAATGATAACAAAAATAACATCAACTACAACGTACATAACGACAGACAATTGCTATTGAGATGCTGCATGATGATGACAATCTCTCTTTCAAAAGTAGAATACGTTCTTATGCATATAATCTTTGCGACACATTAAATAAATAAATGGTCAAAATACTTAATTACTCTTTAAATAAATGGTCATTAAGGAGTAATTAAGTATTTTGAAAAAATTAATTAATTAATTTTAACTGAAATTAAAGAAAATTCAAAATAGGAGAGCGAAAGAAAGTGCATTTTTGTATTCAACACTAAAATGCAAACGAAGAAAAGAAGAAAATTGTAGAACGATACCTGGTCGTGTACGTTGTTATGCAATTAAGCAAATTATAGGCTTTCATGTAAATCGAACATTCCATCGCTTATGGCGCATTTTATGTATTTATTATTACTTATGTTAAATCTTCGGTTTCGGTAATGATGGATGAATAAGTAAATAGGTCTAGGATTTTCAAGGTTACAAGTAAAAGCCCCTTAATCCAACTTTTAAGGCTTAAATAAGAAAAGGAAAAAAGATTATAGTGAATACGGCCTACTGTTAAACGCCTTTCATCACCCCACAGTTGTTTAGTCAACTTCTTAAAATAAGGCGTGATCCGAACCATTTTCAATAGCGTTCGTGCTTGACCCAAATTACGTGAGTCTGCAAATTTCAGGCAAAATATCGCAAAAATTTAGTGACCTGTGGCTTGGACACAAGAGAACACGACGGACAGTAGAACAGACTCGTTTAAATCGATCCAGAACCGATTTTTAATATGATCAAAGGCGAGTCTATGTCAATCCCTTCCGAGCGTTCCATACATACGTACATAACACAAACGTTGTCGAGTATAAACACTAAAGTCAAACCTATATTTTGAAACATCATACCGACGTCACTATCAACATTACCAAGAAACTGTTAATAAAATTTCATTTGAATGCGTAATGGAAATTCAACTAATCTGCTGCATCTATCTTATCAATAGTTTTCCCTCCCCTAACTAATTTGTCCAGATTCCATATATTGATCCAGTTGGGATGCCGTATCATTTGTCCTCATTTAATGGACAGCGGAGTTAAGAGAACGTAATTAACTTTTTCTGAAATGCCTGCAATTCTTGAACGTACTAAAACCTTATCAATGACTTTTAACCACAGAAATATAGGTTGAAAGACATGTGCGGATGTATCGTCTCACATGAAAACAGCTTTGAACTGAATATCACTTTTCCGGAGCAAACGTATTTACCTTCATTTGATCTCACAAAAGAGGGAACATTTTTTGTACACATCCTAGCGAATTGTCGCTTATTAATTTGCTGAGTAACAGAAGAAGAAGAAGAAGAAGGGAACTCCCCTTTTGAAACCGAAACTTTTATTGGAAAACTGCTACGATTGAAATAATTGGGATCATGCACGAATTCTGGAAATAGCACCCAAGCTGAATATTGTAATGAATGGTTTGCTCCTCAAAATAATGTACGGAACTAATATTCAAAGGAAAAAGCGATGCTCTCTAAAGTCGGTTAATCCGAACTTACCTTGAGATCTATTGAAATTGAAAAAACTTGGTGTCCTTACTCTCCGTTAAGCTTTGCGAATCGAAAGGTACCCCCACAACAAAGTATCGGAAGGGTTTTCAAAAAAATTGTCCAGCATACTCAAGTCGCTGTGAGTGTGAGGAAAAGAAGAGCACAGGATCGATTGTGCAAGAGTATCATGCCGAAGGGGATAGTTTAGTAGACCTTTAATCTCCTAGCTGCCGATGAAAACTGAAAAACGATTTCTTTGTTATTTTTTGACTGCTACGTCCGTCCCATCTGTAGTTCATCTATCCATAAAATATATTAGGAACATTTTCTTAATGTTGCCAAAATCGTAATTCTGGCTAAATATCGCAAAAACAAATTTCACATTCATCGACAAGATCAGCTAAAGATCGGATAAAACAAATGTTAATTTTTTGTATTTTTTTGTGAACACCGAGCAGTAATGAGTGAACCGAGTTGTGAAGTGTGAAACAAATAAAAGTTGGAAGAGTATAACAATTGTAATTTATTCGTAAGCACAGATATGTAGTCGCTGACAAGATGTATAAAAGTAACATACAAAGGGAAGAAAACATGAATGATCTGTGCCTGTAAGTGGTCTCTTTAAATAAAATAACGAACGAGGAACAAAGTAAAAAAAAAAAAAAAAAAAAATTACATTACAGAGGGCGAAGAAAAGCCATTACATTTGCTTATAGTGTAAGCAAAAAAGTTAGGATTTCTGGATTCAAATTTGCTATCGCGTTAACTTTTTCAGGGTAGCTATCACGGATTTCCTTTAGTAGTTCAACAGCATTATTGAACGTTTCCTGATCAGTAAATTGTTTATTATACAACACATGTATTGCAATCGCAAGCATTTGTTCTAATGCGTCAACGAGGTCGTCACGTGCTCGCTTATAGAGATGCTTAAAGCATTTAAACACTAAAGTGTTCTCTTCGAAATTCTTGCGTAAAGGTAAATATCGCAAAAACGTAGGCAATACGCTACTTAGGGGAACTAAATCGTAATTTATGATAATAAGACGAGCAATTGTCCCACAAATATTATCTAAGGCGGCCGGTTCAGATTCTTTTGAAAGAGCTTGTGAAAGCGCTGTCAAAATTTGAGGATAAACTTCAAATGATTTATCTCCAGCATATAAAACTAATTCGCCCAAGCCATATGCAGCATGCTGACGTGCCTCGTGAAATTCATCGGCTAGACCTTCAATCATAAGAGGACAAAAAGTATCAAAATATGTCCGCGTATATTTCTGTAGTGCGGCAAAACATTCAGCTAAAATTCCATACGTCCACGCCCTTTCCAATGATTCCAATTTTTTCTTCTTTTTACCTTTTCCACATTTCGCAATAATTATCGGATAAATAAGTTCAAAATACGTAGTAAAGTGTTCGGGTGACATTGCAAAACCAAGAAGCGGTAATAAATTTCCAGCGCTTTTTACAATACTTTCTTCATATTCACTTTCTTTAGTTTCTTCATCATCGCTGCCAGTTGAAAACTGGCATGTGACCTTATTACGTAGCACATCATTGATGCAGGCGAACATTATCCCAGGTATCCCTTCAGCGGATAAAACATTCTGCTTTAATTCCCTTAGGAGATCGGAGAAGCTTTCCAAAGCTACGAATACAACAGACGCTTCCTCATCTTCACGAACGATTTGACCCAATTTACGTATCAATATTTTAAGTGCATCACTACCATCTTGTACATCTTTCTCTCTAAAACGAACAAGCACAAAACTCGTAAGAGCAGTAATAGAAGCTCTTCGTATTTCCTCTTGGGGATGATCAATCATTTCATAGACCTTCTGCGATGACTGATCAAGATACGGTATAAAAGCTGGTCCTGTATGTTCAGCAAGCTTCTTTAAAGTCCATATAGCTTGTTCTTTCTCTTCGAGTAAAGAATTGTCCACAGTATACCCAGCGAACAACTCGTCGTCTTCTTGATCCGCATCGCCAATGTCACTTTCAGTATCTACGTTTTCTTGCATATGTACATCAAAAATGTCTGGTTTATATTGAGGAATTACTTCTCCCGTTGACAAAATCGACTGAAATAAATATTCCATGAATCTTGGATAAACTGAAGCCATTTTTTCATTGATTATTTCAGCATACGATCCAATCAGATTGTAAAGAGCGCTTCGCAAATCGGGATCTTCTTTCGCCCCCTCCAGAAAAGTTAATGCAGAGTTAATCGCATCAGATACTAAAGGCATAAAATTTTCTTTACCAATTGCGCGGACTATTACCGCTAATGTATCAATGGCCTGCGGACGTAATGACAAAATGTTTTCGTTTTGAGTTTTCACTAAATATGTCTGCAGTATTGCAATCAATTGCTGAAGGTAAGGCAACATATTCTCCTTAGCAGCAGTAGACACAGCAGATATCGCGCAAAGTGCCGATCCCCGAACGCGTATCGAATTTTTGGGGTCCAAAATTTCTAAAACGCTTTCCATTAATGGGTGTAAATGCGTCACTAAGGCATTTTGCAAATTCTGGCAAAATTTTTCCAGAGCATAAAATATGCGATTAATGTGCATCGGCTCGGTAGAGCCGCTCCTAAGTTCATTGCACAATTGCTGAAGACATTCCAAAAATATAGGCAGAATTTGTGGAGCGTACCGAGTAATATCGGGTTGGAGATGTTCCGAAAATTGAGCCAGCGTAAAAAAGGCTGCATTTCGAACCACAGGCATAGGGTCAGTAATTCCTACCTTCACAATATTTAACATGTCATCTAAATATTTGCTGCAGATCGCTTTCGAGCAACCTTCGGAAATAACAGCCATGCTCAGATAAGCGGCGCGACGGGACAGTGGATTTTGGTTCTGTAAAGCAGGCTCCACTAATTGTAACAATGGCGAAATAAATTTTCCAGACGGTATGTTCATAGCCATCAAATCCATAGTTTGCATAGCGGCAGCCGTTGGATTTAAATTATCTTCTTCCAAGAAATACTCGTCATCGTCATAGCAGCTGCCCGTTTCTAGGGTCATTAAATTAAAAACGACTTGAATTATGGGTTCAATAAGCTTTTGTCTGATAATCGCTTTCTTTTTTAACCGAATTAGCCGACCAACGTAACTAACAGATTTCGCTCGAACCGCGCTAGATAAGTGAGGATTTGCAGCCAACTCCAGGCAAAAATTCAATATTAATTTGACATAATTTGTTAGCAATTTCGGCATGTGATCAGCCAGGCTGTCTAATATTTGAAAAGCCCCCACGAACTGATCAGAATCTAGTTGAAAAGCAAAAATGTGCAGGTATTTCACTATAAAGGGAATGCCTTTTTGATATGAGTGTTTTGCAACATTGTGACGCAATATAAAGGGTACCAAATATGTCATGCCCGAAAAAATATTTAATATAACTGGCGATGTCCTGTTACCACTAGCTTCGGTAGCCGTAAAAGCGGCCATAAGCATTTCACAAACCCACTTCATATATGGCACAAATAGATCGGGGACGACATCGGCTAGTGCAGCAAACACATATGACCCTAGTTCACTATCATTGGAATCGCTCGAACTACAGTAGGTGTAGACAAGTTTAAGCAGATCATTCATCGATGAATAATTTGTATTAGCGTCATGGCGAGTCAATACGCCAACACATTGCGCGATAGCATTACGCACAACGTTCTCTTTCTCGGTAACCAAAGTATTCATTATTACTCTCCTTACAATTGATTGTTGTTCCTGGGCAAGCATTTGCCAATTGTGTAATTTTCCTAAATGTTTTTTTAACAATATCGCTGAATATTTTCGCATCTCGGATGTTTCGTGTGATGCAAGCATCTCGCATAGTGCTGATAAAGTTATTGGATTTCTCAAGGCCACACGAAGATCAGCAGACGCCTGTTTAATGAGATCGTTATCTGAGCTAAATAAATTGTTTATAATTTTTTCAACTTCCATTTTGCCTCAATTTTGTCCGAATTATTTATTATCAAATACTGCAAAAAAAAACTCGTCCAACTATTTAATTTTTTCGGAAACGTAGAACTCGCTTTCACGTAAGCAAATTTTTATTTTTAAAAAAATAAATTTTTTTCAATAAATTTTGAATCCCGTGCACGACTCTTCAGCTTTTACATTTTTCTGAGATTAGCAAAGCACTTTTACCCTGATCAGCTGTTCGATCTAAATTAAACTGTTTGACAGGTTGCTTGGGAATTTACAATTCCTTCACTTGAAGGCCAGAGGTTTGCCAACCAAGGTATACACATTTTTTTCGACTTCTAGCAATAATCGTATTTATCCGTACGACAAAATCGAAAATTCTAAATGATCCAAATAAGAAGAAGAATTAAGTTACGTAAAGTTAAGTAAACAAATGTCTAGTAATATTTTTCAATGGTTGTCTGGGAGTCTTTCTATAAAAATATCCTAACTTTTGGTTAATTTTTGGAATATTCAGGTTGACGTTAACTAAAGTTATTTTCTCTCCATTCTTAGCCGTGGCCGTTACAAATAAGGAGGTATATGGAGAGAATTTCTTGTAGTCTTAATAGATCAAGTTCGGAAATAGATACGATTTGTGGACAAAAATGTCTGCCAATTGGCCAATTGGTCTAAAGATCAAGTTGCACTCGGCATATTCTTGCATTCTGTTGATAGGGGAGAGCGTGCATAAAGTAATTCGATTTTGTTTTCGTTTCCTTTCCGAGTCATGGTCATGATGGTGGCGGCACCCATGCACTTCCATTAATACTTTAACAATTTACGATGGTTGTTGAAACTTTCATACGGTAAGAGGAAGATTTTTTTTTTTTTGAAATTAAAACCTATGAAAAAGATTTGTATTCTAAAAATTCCACGAAATACTCGGTCGCATTAAATATAATTAAAACCTCTTTCAAGGTAGATTTAAAACGTATTTAGTTAAAGTATTTCCCGCGTTTTACAGTTCCTAGTAAACAAGTTTACGTAGTTGAAATTTGGTCGATAAGCTTATGTTATGATTGCAATTAAATTTTTCATCAAGCCATGCGTAAATTCTAAAGCAAGTATTTCTACTTACATCGAAGTAATAAAATTTTGCAAAAAAAAAAAAAAAACGTTTTTTTTGTTGTCGAATGCGTTCTCTTAAGAAAAGTTAATATAACATCAACGTAATTATCCATTGAAAGTTTACATAAATATGTATGTGTAAATGAAGAGAATAAGCAGCAAAAAAAATCGAACCAAAAAAGGCCCATGGAATAGAAATGAAAGAAGGGCTCAAAAAGTTGATTTCGAGTCGAGTCTACGTTTGCGCAACGATGTTGAAATTCGTAACGAAACGAAAAGAATGTCATGCCCCTTTAATACTGCAACAACAACAAGAACAACATCAAGAACAACGCAAGAAAACTACACGCATTACAAGTTGCTCCCCTCGTTAGTAAAACTTGGACTTTTGAAACGTGCTGTTTTGCTGATGTGCGTGCTGGTTTTTTATTTTCTTTTCTTTTCGTTTTTTGTTTTTTGTTTTTTGTTTTTGCTTCGTTTTTTGGAATAACTATTTATGTTTTGGTTGTTGATATTTGCTTTATGCACATTCGTCAATTCGTGATGTTTTCCTTCTTCTTGTATTTTTGTTAGCTTTTTTTTTTATGCTTGATGGGGATCTACGCACATGAGAACGAAGGCGACATTATAGGCACAAAACTCATGGATTTTTCCTTCTTTTTTTTTTTATTTGCGTTAAGTAATATTTACACATACTTTCATATGTGTGTCTACTGCATTAAACCATTATGATGATGGTAGTCGGTTGAAATGATGGCGTGTTTGTTGTAATTTGCGCGCTCACAGCTCGTAAATGCAAAATAAAAAAAAGCATAAAAAATAAATAATAAAAATAAATAAATAAAAATGAGAAAGAAACGAAAATACTTTATGGATCGGACGGTATCTTAAGCAAATGTTCTGTTCATATATGTGTGTGTTTGTTATGTATGAGAGCATGTTTGTAAATGCGTTCAGTCTTTGTCCCGGTTGCAAACTCACTCGCTAACTCACTTGCTGACTAACTAACTCTTTCATTCATTTACTGACAGACAATGTGTACTAAGCCATGGACATGACACAAAAAAAAGAAAAAAAAAAAAAAAGGAAAGACGTACGAAATACAAAAAACCTTGAGGACGGTCAGTGACCACAAATATGCACAAAATTTTTGTGCCTTAGTTTGTGTAAATGTGCTTTATTTTCGTTTCGTTTTCGGTTGTGTTTCGGTATAATGAAGCGAGGCTTTCAATGCATGAGTTGATTTTTGAACGGTGCTCATATGCACATGTGTTGGTTTCTCTTTTTTCGGAAATTAACATATCCATTTCATTCCATGGTACGTACATATGCTTGCTCACTTACATAGGCACGCACGCATACACGTATACTCACATACACGCATATGCATATGCAGATGTGCTTGCACCATATCTACGGTTTGCATGTCAGTTTTTATTAAATTCGCATAAAATTGGATCAAGTTATTCACGTACTTGCACACACTCACATGCAAAAATTTTTTAATAAAATTTTTTTTTAGTTTGCGTTATTTTTGGATTCTCTTGCTTTGGAGTTCAAGTACAATGTTGATCGGTTGATACTCGTAATTGCTACAACAATTTGATCAATTCGTAGCCCAATAGCTGTTGCGTTGTGGTAGGTTTCTGTTTTTGTGTGCATGCTCAAAAGTGAAGTGAAGCTTGTGTGTGTACCTGTGTATTTGCGATCAGGCCCGCATGCGTCTACTTTGCCAAAATTTCCTGTTTTTTCGGTTTTCTTTTCGTTTTCTGAACGCAAGACAAAAAACTTGTTTAATGTGAATTTATCGATCTACGACCGGCGACCATGTGAAAAATGGTTTGGTTGCCTTTTCGGATTTTTGTTATGTTATTTTTGATTTTGTGCACAAAAATTTCAGTTTCATACGTTTTGGTATTCCTTGCCATAGCTATACGGCCGTTGATGTCTCCTGCAGTCTTAATGGATCCTCTCTCTTTCTTTTACTCTTTAAAGGCCTATAAATCTACTCCACTGCCATAATTTTTGTGTAATTTTCATTTTATTTGCTATTGCTCTTGTTGTTGCTGTTGTTGTTGCCGGCATCATTGTTTGTTTTTGTTTTTGTTTTTCTTTTCTTTTTTTCTTTTTTGGTATCACAATAAAGCTACTCAGCCAGTATCCAAATGGTGTTGTTGTCGTTTTTTTTTTGTTTATTTATTTTGGCTCTGTTTAACGTCTGGTGGTAAATGCGTTGTGGATTTGTGAGTTTTACGAGATTTTCGTCTATATGCCGAGTAAAGTGTTTTTACTTTTTTTTTTTCTGTGCGAATGTTATAGATGTGTGTGATGATATTGAATTTTCGTCTCTCAAGGCCAAGCGTTCATTGAACCATATACACGTCAATTTTGTTTGGAGTTTCATTGCTATTCATTCAAACTGTTGAAATTTTTTTGTTTTTGTTGTTGTTTATTAGCGTTTTTTTTATTGTTTTTTCTTTTTTCTTCGGTTTTTTTGTTAACTTTTGTCGTTTTCACTACAAACGCTTTTGGGATGTTGGATACAGTTTTAATATATTGATGTATTATAACAAAATTTTAAACATAAATATAAAAATGCATGCTTTTTAATGCATTTGCGGCCGCGTGGGCGTGGGTATGTAAATTTGTAAACATTTCTTTTAAAAAATTTAATAGCTCGGCATTGCTTTAAGCATTGCTGTACTTCTTTCAATGTATGCGTATAATGTAATGTTTACTTGAATCTTTTTATGTTTCCAAGAGTATAAAGATCATTCCTTGAAGTATTTGAGACGTTCCATTTCAAAGCTGACTTGTAATCAATTTAATACAATCGAACTTTTCATAATGTAATGCGGCCAGCAATTTACTCGCTATCACTGAAAATAGTAAAAAGTGAATGGAAACGTTTTCATTGTTCCTCACAATATTTTTTTTCATAACTTACAATATTACATAAGGTTCTCCATTAGGAATTATTCTCATTAGTCTCTTTTCTTATTTTAAATTTAGTCTAGTTTTCTTATTTAAAGATTCGAAAATAAAAAGCAAAACACTAGTTTTACAGGGACTCGGAAAAAAAAACCCAGTAAGAAAATTATATAAGCCGGTGTCGAATCTCGCATACGCACCACTATGCTTTTCGCATTCCATTCTAGAAGCTCTTTTATTTGATACCCATATCGCTGGTATTATTAAGAAAAAATTAATCCACCAGGTCGCGGTGTCTACCAGATTCAATTTAGAATTAACCCATTTTTAGGCAGATAATACATCTTCATTTGAGGAATGAACGAAATAGTTTTAAACATTCTGTCCTGTTTGCGTTATGCTAAATAAGGATAAAACTTGACAAAAGTGCAAAAAAAATATATATAATCACTTGTAACTTTGTGTGGTTATGGCTGATTTTTTCCATTTTTTTACGTAAAGACTACGATGTCTCGTAAAGTGGACGTGAAAAATTTCAGCCTTCTAACTTTCATTATTTCGGAGTAACGGGTAAAAATCCACAAATTTTTGTTAAGAAAAACGGAGTTGCGTTCACTGCGGACTTCTGCTCTAACCTACTCACCCCATTTTCAATACCAAGTTGTGTGCAAAAACATTCCAATGTACTTACCAAATTTAAAATTGATATCTTCATTTTTGCAAAAAGGACTACTGTTAACAACAACCATCACGCAGACACACGGACGAACAGCCATGGCTGTATGAATTCAGAATTGCACATTAATCAAATGTATATGTACTTTACAGAGGCTACAGAACAAAACAAAAACAAAATGAGTATGTCCCCATCCTTCAGTGGTGAATATAAAAAACAAAAAAAAAATTAAATACTTATGAATCTAGGGTGTAATCATGTAGCACGTTTCTGATATGTGATTACTCCCTCTGGAATATGGCGTATTCACGACGAGATCAGCTTTTTTATTTTTATTCTGATACAGGCTAGGCAACACACATCATTTACCTTCTAATAAATAGTTTTAATTGAAGTAATTATTAGTGTTGTCTTCTTATGTGCTTCTTCTTATAAAATTCAGCAAGTCAAGAACAGATGATTTGTAAAAGTACTAGATGTTGAGTAAAAGTACTAGAAATCTAATTGAGTCTACCGGGTGTACAGCACCCACATAATAATAAAACATAGATCTTAAAAAAATTGTTTAAAAAATATAGAGCAAAAAAAATTGGTTTTTAATCAAAACTAAAGTATAACCTCTGACCTGTTAAGAGTTAGACAAAGAACTTTTTATTCATAGTGATTTTGTGCCATTTTGCGCGCCATATTTATTAATTCGCTGAATTTTTAAAAGAAGAAGAAGAAGACGAATATAGAAATCTTATTACAAGTATACATTCCAGTCGTAGAGAAATTAGTGTAATATGGATTCGCGAATACAACAGGTGCAGAAGTTGTGTAATTAGTGCCAAACGTATTATTAAAGAGAATTATTCAAGATCAAGTATTTCAAAAGCCATATTGCAAGATAAATGTACCCTAAAATAAAATTAACACTTTTCGTTGTTTTTTTTTTGTTTCTTAACATAAGCTTAATGTATTGTCGGCACGTAGCGGGTGTACAGCATCCGCATAATAATAAACCATAGGTGTTCAAAAATTCTTTAAAAAATATAAAGCAAAAAAAAGTGTTTTCTAATCAAAACTAAAGTATAACCTCTGACCTGTTAAGGTTTAGACAAAGAACTTTTTATTCATAGTGAATTTGCGCCATTTTGCGCGCCAAATTTATTAATTCGCTGAACTTATAAAAGAAGAAGACGAATATAGAAATCTTATTACAAGTATACATTGCAGTCGTTGACAAATTAGTGTAATATTGATTCGCGAATACGACAGGTGCAGAAGTTGTGTAATTAGTACCGAATGTATTATTAAAAAGAATTATTCAAGATCAAGTATTTCAAAAGCCATATTGGAAGATAAATGTACCCTAAAATAAAATTAAGACTTTTCCTTGTTTTTTTTTGTTTCTTAACATAAACTTAATGTATTGTCGGCACGAAAGAGCAAAACAATTCTGCACAACAGCCCAAATAATTCGAAAGTTAATATTGCTTTCATTGAGAACGGTCAGTGACAAAAATAGTGATCATATATGTGCGCATTTATTTGTATTTTTATTTTTTTTGTTTCTCTTAATTCGTATATTAACATGAGTGTGATTGTTTGTTTCCTTTAAAATTGTTTAAAGCATTTTTTTACAATTATTTTGATGGCGACGATGATTATGCTATAACTTGCAGTCTGCCGAGCGGCAGTACCCGGAACGAAAAGGAACATTTTATTTGCTAGAAAGTGTAATCAATCTTCTAAAAAGTATAACCTCTGACCTGTTAAGGTTTAGACAAAGAACTTTTTATTCATAGTAAATTTGTGCCATTTTGCGCGCCATATTTATTAATTCGCTGAACTTATAAAAGAAGAAGAAGAAGACGAATATAAAAATCTTATTACAAGTTCGTAGAGAAATTAGTTCAGTATTGATTCGCGAATACGACAGGTGCAGAAGTTGTGTAATTAGTGCCAAATGTATTATTAAAGAGAATTATTCAAGATCAAGTATTTCAAAAGCCATATTGCAAGATAAATGTACTCTAAAATAAAATTAACACTTTTCCTTGTTTTTTTTTTGTTTCTTAACATAAGCTTAATGTATTGTCGGAACGTAGCGGGTGTATAGCGCCCGCATAATAGTAAAACATATATCTTAAAAAAATTCTTTAAAAAATATAGAGCAAAAAAAGATGCTTTTTAATCAAAAAAAGTATAACCTTGATCTGCTAAGGTTTAGACAAAGAACTTTTTATTCATAGTGATTTTACGCCATTTTGCGCGCCAAATCGTCTTTATTAATTCGGTGAACTTTTAAAAGAAGAAGAAAAAGACGAATAAGAAATCTTATTACAAGTATACATTGCAGTCGTTGAGAAATTAGTGTAATATTGATTCCCGAATACGACAGCTGCAGAAGTTATGTAATTAGTGCCAAATGTAGTATTAAAGAGAATTATTCAAGATCAAGTATTTCAAAAGCCATATTGCAAGATAAATGTACTCTAAAATAAAATTAAGACTTTTTCTTTTTTTTTGTTTCTTAACATAAGCTTAATGTATTGTCGGCACGTAGCGGGTGTACAGCATCCGCATAATA